>VXBX01007102.1:85341-97949 GCA_013400415.1 Scytalopus superciliaris
TTTTTTTTTTTTTCTAAGTTTTTTCATCTCTTTTAGCTGGAAGTATTTAAAAAAAAAAAAAAAAAAAAAAAAAAAAAGAATAATCAATGTAATAAAATATTTCCAGAGGATAGCAAATTGACACATCTGTCTTATGGGACTGTTCTTACGGGCCCACAGATTCAGCAAGGAGCTTTGTTTGTGGTGGTTCCTCATTGCACCCTCCCTGTGTGGAGTAATTTGGTTTGTTCATGTATAATAGTCATACATGTTGAATAGATATAGAAAATAAATATATATACCAACAGTATTGTATTCTCATTTTTCAAAGATAACTTTTGGTAAATGCAGTTCTTTTTCAAAACCACTCAGCCATGGACTTTTCTTATTTGGCAAATGTCATCACTTCAGTGGGTAACAGACACCACAAAGGCAGTTATGAAGCAGGTTTCTATCCATTTGTCTGCTTCATCAAATATTTCAGCTCTCCAGTTTCAGTCCTGGATTGTGGTCATCTGAAAATCCATATAAAATAGAATAGTTGGTTTCCTGAACTCTTTTTGGATAAACAAACTCATTTATTCTGATAAGTGAAGGCACTTGAAAAAACACGTTGCTTGTCTGAGCAAAAGACTGACTGACATTCTAGCTAGCTATGATTTCTTATGTAGGTGGCCTAATTTCCAATTTACAATCCAGGTCTGGAAGTCTACTTTGACTTCTCTTTTTACTACATTACTGGAATCATAACAAAGCTGAGCATTAAGTAATACATTTTCCAACATGCACCTCCCCATTTCTTTCAAGTTACTCTTCCATTCTTTTAAAATCATAGCCTTTTTCAGTTATGGATACATGGCTTGCACAAAGGTCTCATTGGGAAGTCAAATAGGTTCTGCAGGAATTTTGACTAAACTAGTACTTTAAAAATTGAAAAAATACTTAAATATGGATAAAAATAATAAAGCTTCTGATTATTAGATGGCAAATTGTTAGTAAAGTACTGGTCTCCAGAGTGGTACGTGTGCACCCAATTTTATGCATGTTTTATAAAGTAATATGCTAGTATAATAGTGCATAAACATAAATGTGCTTATTTTGGGAGTGCATGTTCATTCCTGTTTTATTGATAAGATTTCACAGTCAAAAAAATTTAGAGACCACTGCAATAAAATATCCATGACATTTACAAAACTGTTTTAAAAGTTTCATGTGTAGCGATCTGTTGTCTAAATTTTATGAGCCAAATTAAAAATATCAATAAAATATAACACACTAATTAAGATGGTGCATTAAAAATCTGTGAACAATTCCATAAAAAAACACTGCCCATAATAAAAAGTTTGTAAAAACGATCTTCCTATCTGATATGAGTGGCATTTAAATTCTTCCCTATTCTTTAATAATTTCTCTATTAGGATAAAGGTCAGAAATAAAAAGGGTTAGAGATTAATACACTTTAATGCAGCATAGAAAAGAAAAGCCACTTTTGTAATGAAGACTCATCTCTTGCTAAATCTAGCTAAAAGAAAAAAAAAGATTAAAAAAAAATATTTCCTGCTTAGCTAAGAAATATAAGCAGCTACATACATGGAACAGCTATTTTTTATTATTTTCTTGCCAGTCCTTGGCAGAAAAATTGTGATCGGAAATTTGAAACTCTTATACACCATTCACATATACCTAATAAATAATGACGGAGAATTGAGTAAGCCTAGTGGCTTACATGTCTGAATAATATTTGCTTAACCAGAACATAATGCATCACTTTTGGGGGGTTGTTTTGTTTTATTTTGTTTTTTGTTTTCCCAGAGCTGAACAGCTAACACAATTGCCACAGTCATTCTCTCAGCAGCACTGAAATCTACTTTTAAGTACCATCTGCAAGGCAGTCAAAAACTGGCTGATTCTGTGCCTTTGTTGTCCCATATGATGTTATGCCTTAGTTAATAACTGAGAATTCAAGCACAGAGAAGGATGAATCTCTCTGATGTCATTCCCTTCATTGTATGTGAAGAACTGTGCCCCACCACCTACTAAGCTTTCCCTGACTGACCCGTGTTTACCTTCTGTTGGTGCCACTTCCCACTGTGTTATTGATGTGCTTTTCTGCCCAGGAAGCCGTCTTTCTCAATGCACTTTGTTAAGCTCAGACCATGGGCACACACTGTTCTTTGTTGTACTGCATATGAGGAATGTTTTTGGAGGGGAACACTGATGGTATCAACAGTCAGGAGTTTAAGTGTCTTCGAAGCCACAGAAGCAACATGCTTCATTGCCAGCACACTGTATTGCAGGGATTAGACTTAAAAGTTATTCTATCATAAGATACAAAAGGTAATTTTTTTCCTCATATCTAAGTGCATTTTATTTACATAACAGACAGCTACTTGCTTCTAAATACACAGATTGTGCCTGTTCCGGTCACTTGTTGTCTTAAAGTTTTCTCTATTTAGCATAGTTCAAAGCTGTGCAGAGTGGGAGTCAATGTTTAAGACCAGCTATGCTATTAAAGGAACAAAGTAACTGCCTATTGACCACCAAAGAAACCAGATGTGGAGGCAAGGAATTTGCCTTTCTGACTTGACATTTTTGTCGTATATGTGAGTTTCCCAAAACGCAGCATATGTTCTCAGTCATGAGTCACAGAAAGAAGAGTGAAAAAGGGGACACAAAAACTCTGGTTGGCAGGACAATTAATAAGGCTGTGGTTTGGTCAATACATGCCAGAGCCAGATCATGAACATTTTGGGTTTCATTTCACACAAGTGCAGAAAAGTGCAGAATACTTAGCTCTAAAAATAGTGGGAAATTCTTGTCTTGGCCTTTTTTTTCCCCCCTCTCTTGGTGGTATTGGTAGTGTTTTCATTAAAAGTCTAATACCTATTTATATTTCCTGAGTAGGTGTAATACTGGTGAACCAACTTACTCCTTTTTAATTCTTGTCATTATTCAGAAATAAATCCATGAAAGGGTGGCTGTTCACTTGTGAATAACAGATCCTGTAAAATTATATCCTGAATGAGGTCTTTCCTTTCCTTCCCTCCACACAGTTTGTCTTCTAATCCAAATCGATTCTGACTATGTCTCTACAAGAAATGCCAATTGTGCATTTTGATCTCAGTTAACCTATCTAGGGATAAAAAAAATCTTCAAAACACATGTGGCGCTATAGGCTTGCTGAAACAAAACGATGAAACGATGACAAAGTCTAATGAGCACTGTGATTTAAAGCATCTACCCTTTGGAAATAAATAATACCTAGAGGGTTTTCTTTCCCAACTGCCACTTCAAGTGAGTTTATATTAGGTCTATGATAGCACCATTAACGTTCTGCACTCCCTGCAAGTGCAATAGTCTGTGCTATCTTAATAGTTATGCTGTTTATTGCATAAATGCTGTGTCCTCTTAGCAATAAGCAAATATTAATAAACATGTGGTGACATCAAGAGGACCAACTGGATTAATGGATGATTGATGAGTTAGTCAGGGAACCAAACATATCATCAGTGCCTGTTTAATCTGAATGAAGCATCTGTGATCTGAAGCAGGAGGTATTTATGAAAAAATTGGTTTCTATCCTTATTTACAACAGTAATAGTGGCAGCAATTTAACAATTACTCTTGCAGGATAAGACAAAATAATGATTTGATATGTGATGTCCTTTTAAAGGACATCACAAATCAAATTTTTTTTTTTTTAAAGTTGCTCCTTAAATATTCAGAAAGAAAAGCAAGCAAGCAAAATGACAAACCTGGACTTGACATGATTATGACATATCAATCACCTTTATTTTACTCTAAAATAATAAAGACAGGTAGTATTAATAACGTATTTTTATAACATCTAATATGACCATCCCACTTAAAACAATAAGAAACATTTTGCTCAGTAATATTTTACTGGGTTATTTTGGTTTTTTGGTTTGGGGTTTTGGGTTTTTTTCTCATTGTATATCATGTGTCTACACAAAAGGTGAGCTGTTTTGCTCAGGATATGAATTTTGTTTTCAGTTACAGAATGATCAGGAAACAAGTCAGAATTTACCAGTGAAGATCTGAAGTACACACCATCACATGTATCCTATCTACATTCTGGGTGGTGGCAGTACTTCAAAAGAGAAGGTGGTGAACTCTATATTTTTGGTATTTATTGTGACATCATTAATCATTAATGTTCTGTTTTGCTAGTCAATCAGTAGTAATACAGTTTCATCGAAGCTTTTTCGTAATTTGGTTATGTCTCAATGTCATTTTTTTACATAGCTAATCAATGGCTTGTATTCAAATTCAAGAGTTTAAGGATGAAACAAATAGGTTTGATATTTCCCTAACTGAAAGGTCTAAAGAAAAGTAATATTTCATATTTGACACTGCCTTTTTCTTTATTGATCACTCAGTAGAGCTGGAAAAGATCACTGATGTCACTATTGCTACTCTGCTTCCTCTTTTTATCAATGATGATATACTGCTCTCTTTGGAAATAAATACACTGGAAGAAATATAGTAAGAAAAAGCAAAAGTGCCATATCAGTTCTAGTCATTTGTTTAATTTCCTTATAGACTAGTTATGGGTAAAATGTTACAAACACACTTATGAATTCATTTGCTCCTTGCACTTGAAAATATGTACTAATTCAAAGCCAAATGCTTTAAAATAGAAATGGTTCTCAAAATAAAAATGTATTTTCTTTCTTTTAGTCAGCCTACTTAATGTAGTGGATGTGTTTAAAAGTCAGGGCTGTTAATTTTTTCTCTAAATACATAGTCATTTAGGGTGGCTAGGTTTTTTTGTTTTATTATTTTTTAGTTGGTTGTGTTTTGGTTTTTTTTTTAATTAGTGAAATTAACAGAGGAAAGATGGACAACTAAGGGATTATCAGCTAGCTGTACATAATGATTTACTTTTTACACCAATAAAGACAATTTTAGATCTAATGAACTATTTCAGTAATCATTTGTAACATGAACAAGCATACCATTTGCAAATACAATAATACATTAAATCAAACCCACTGTGTATAGCATCATATCTCTCAAGACAGGTCATAAAAACACATGGCATCCGTTCATCAATACCCAGACAAACATGCAGTTGCATACTCTATATTGCTTGTAGAACAGAAATATCTATAAACACTTCTCTTCATCCCTGTCTCAGCTGCGCTGTACTATAGACAGATCTTTTAAATGCGAGCAATGCATTACAGAAGATATGACTAATCTAGAGAATTTCCATTTGAAAGAGAAATGAGTAATAATTGATTGGCCTAGATCCAAAGTCACAGTGGGGTTCAAAAAGCTTGTAAGTGCCCTCATAAAAATAGAAGCTGTATCAACCAATTGAATTTAATTATATGTGAAGGTGATGAGGGAGCTAAACAGCCTGTAATTGGAGTCCAATTACTCAGCTGGTCTTCCATAAAATTAATTCATCTGAAAGTTTGCCATTGTCCCATGCTCGAGGCCTGCTGCTGGTTTAATTAGTTAATACTGAGGAATCTTGAAACATAACACTATTTTGTCTTTATTGCCAATTATGGGTTAAGGAAAATTGTATATAAAATATTAACATCTGCTTCCAGCACAACTTGAAGAGGGCAAAGGCAAAATGTCTTAATCATGTTAAGAGATGGAAAATGTCTTTAAACACAGTGAAAAACCTTCCTGCTAGTCCTGGTTTATCAAATTAAAAATCAAGGTGCAAAAGATCACTTGAATGAAATTTAATAAAAATATGAAACATAAGAGTTTATTTAACAGATTCTTGTAATAACAGTTTAACTGTGCTATAGAGTTCAAAAATCACTTGGATGCAAAAGCCAGAGAGGACAACAGCTTGGATGACTGGTCTCTTTACTCAGTGGTAGCATCCTTATTTTTCCTGATAACTATGGGAGCAAGTGCTGACTTCCTCCACTATCAGCAATATACCGTTTACTTCTAAACATTAACATTAAATAAAAGCCGTTAAGTTCTGAAGAATGCTTTTTTAAAAAAGGATAATTCCCTCAAATGACAACAGCGATTGAATATTGTTCCAGCAATTTCTGTCTCTGTTTCCAATATAAAAAAACTGCATAGACAAGTTGAAACTAAATGAAAAAGAGACTAGAAGTACCTATATTTAAATTAAACCCTAAAAGACAAAGTCTTGGTTTGTTTAAAAAAACCCTGCAAAAACTGCAAGATTTTCTACTTTTTAAAAACATTTTAGACCAGACTACTGACTGATTAGAAGGTCTTTTTTCTTCTGGCAATTTCAGAAATAACAACCACAGAAACCAAAACTACTATGTATTTGGAAGTGGACATAATGTGATATATGACTCCAAAACAATTTTGGAACCATAGATGGTGAAAAATAAAAAGTATTGATGAATCCCAAGAATGGTATGCATTTATTTCCCTGAAAACTCATGAATATCTACAGAGAATTAGTTATAGTATGAAAACTATAAAAAGTTCCAATTTGAAAAGTTTGGGAAAATTTATATCAACAATGACCTTTTTTCTGGTTTTTTTTTTTTTAATTTTTAAGAGTTGAAATTTAAAGAGAATACATTTTGCAAATAAGCCAGATTGGATTAACATAGCTTTTTTAAGATTTACACACACCTATTGCACATTTCTAAAGATTTCTCAGACATACATAAATCATTCTGCCATAGCCCAGTTGAACATATGTAACACAAATTGCCATTGTGGTTTTGTATATCTCTTCCAGGAACAAAATTATTCAAACCAATTGCATTTTAAACTCAATTTATTCAATTGGAAATGGGAAGATAAATATCTACTTACTGGAGTAATAATAAAGTCAGATTTTTAAAGCAAAATACACTGTGTATTTCAGAAACTGAGAAAGAGGCTAATCTCCTAAGGGCTATATTTCTCCATGTCTCAGAAAGGTAAAAAACAAACAAACAAAATACCTTATGTGCAGAGCCATCAGAAACTGAAGAACTTCATCTAACTTTTAAAGAAAAATAAATATAAGCCTTCATTTCCTAAACATAAGAAGGAAAGTGCTGAAGCCTGAAACACTCTTTTAAGCCATAGAGGTGCATTAAGTTTCTGTGATTAATTTGAACTATTTATATGGTCTGCCAGGTCTGTAAAACATAAAGAAACAAAACAAAAGAAAGATGTTGAACAATACAGTCAGGAAGGCAAGGAAATTATACTCGTAAAACCTATGGGCTTCCTAGCAAGGGAGGGTCTGCAGTGCTACCATAAACACTATTAGAAATTATTTTAAGAGATTTGGTAAACAGATTTTTAAATAGAATTTATGGTATATGATTAGCATATAGGATTACAACATTACGTGTGTTAATAGGCTAAATGGTAGATGATTTATAAGGCTGACTTTCAGTGCTTTCCCTTCTACTCATGGAAAAAGGGCAGAGACCATTCAAGAACACAGATAGTGAGCAGTTCCTGAGGGCTTTTAGTACTGGAGAGTGGGTACTGAAGTACTCCCTGTTGAACAGAAGTGGCAGGACATTGCTATTAAAAATGTCATCATTCACTAAAGGGAGGAAGCACAAGTGTTTACTTCAAACTTCTGGCACTAGCTTGAATGCCTGCCATTCAGCTAAGTAAACTCATACACCAGATAAAAAATTGGAGTATTTGGAATAACAGGCTGTTTCTGCTAAGTCAAAGTGATGTATCCTACTGAAAAAATGTATCAGTGTATTATCTGTCCTCTATCTCCTTCTGTACTCACTTCTTTAAAAACTGCTCTAAATTATAAGCACCATCTAAAAAAATATATATTTCTCTTCCTTAGGATGGAAATATTAGAGCAAAAATAAAGCTGACTTTTAACTATATGCAGACAATGAACTTTATTCCCCTCATTATATTTAAAGACTTTATGTATTCTGTTTCTCATTCATATCAGGATAAATATGTAAAAAGAAAATATGACATTTCTACGAAATATTATTGGCAGTAGACAGTGAGTAAGAAAATTTCAGCCCTGTATATCTACCAAACTTATAAAAACCAAATAGTTCTGTGGGCCCTGGAACTACTGAAATCAGAGGGTTATCAGGGAGTATTATGGATCTCCATGCTTTTTATGGGTGCTTTTCCTTATATGATGGGCATTGAACAGAAATTGTTTTAAGACCCACAAATAATTTCACACCATAAAGGGGTCCCCTTAAAATTTTGTAGCAAAATATTTCATTTTGCAGAAAGCAAAAATTGAATAGTGAAATATTTCTGACACTACGTTTTCATTTTTTGCTGAAAACAACAGTAGAGATAGAAGTGATCTGGTACCATGTCATCTGAATTCACCCACAGTACTCACCAGAAATTACCGTTCTGTCTTGAGGAGCTCTTCATATGTCTTTGTGGAGAAGTTTCACTCAAGTAAGTGGCATAATTTGATGACTCCACTCATGAGCACAAAAAGTCAGTCTCACACTTCTGTTTAAAAAAGTAAATAATTGATTTGACTGAAAAAAAAAATTAATTTCCAAGGCAAAAGCAGGATCTGTGTATTGACATTTTCACACTGTTGAAATCTATAATCTTGCAAGAAGTCAGCAAACAAGATGTACTTAACCAAAATTGCCTGCCTACATGAAGCTCCCTGCAAGACTGGGCCATAAAGGAGCTGCAATCCATAAAGACAAATTTATTCTTATTTCATTTTAATGACTTTAATATTTGCAGACCACTTTAGAAATAAAAAATGGTCCATCTAATTTCTACACCATCATCTCATCAAAATTCCCCCAGTATATGCATCATTCAGACAGCTGTTCAAGGGCTATAGACTGGTTCTAAAAAAGTACTGTAGGTGAGAGTCACAAAGTGAGCTGGGAAAAAATGACTGCTTATGTACTTTGGGGTTATAGAGCCAAGCCCAAAGACTGATTGATTAGATATCCAATTAGATGTGCATGTGTGTCTGTTACATAACATGGGACTGCAAACCTTGCTAAACATGTCAAGACCTCAGGAAACAGAAAGACCAAGGCTCTTTGCCATTCCCATAATAAGTTCATGTTCTGCGTAGCCTCTGTTGCACTCTGTTGACCGCAGTGGTCTCACAGGTGACAATATCTGTCTGAAATAGAAAAGCTGTTTTATATGTAGGGAAAGATCACTTAATCTTATGTGTAACTTTTCATATAATATTTTGTTGGACACAATGATAGGAAAGAGCAACATTGCTTTTTTTTCCTCTGTTTTATACTGAAGGTCAGTCTCCATGATGGGACTAAATTTATCACTTCTTATAATGTATACCATTACCATATTTAACTTGATTCATTATTGACACTGTCTTAAAAGAGAACAGTAATTTTAAACTTGGTTTATTTGAAGGACGGGAGGTCTGTGCCAAAGTTTTTGAAGTGTATATATTTGTGTCTGTAAATACGTGTGTAATAACAAGGGTTCTGTACCCAACAGAATGCTTTCAATTTTTATGGGAGTCAGGTGAATAAATTACAGTTGTCAGTTTTTGTTTTGGAGAAACCATAAGCAAAAGCATGGTTTGTTACTATTTTGCTGACAATTGCAAGTTTTTATTGTTTTTTTTTTCAGTAATATTCAGCCACATACTCTCACTTCACCACACCTGTAAAATGCTGGTTTAAAATTGCACTGAATGGATTTAGAAGTAATGTCAGCTTTGAATTTAGTTCTGATACACTCACAAACACAACTCTCCATCTATTCCCTTAGTAAGATGTTGTTGAGGATACAGATTTGAAGCATTTTTACCTGCATAAATGACTAGAAAACAAAATATTGATAGAAAAAAGCTTTCTATAAAGTTTGTAATGATAGGAATTATTTTTAAAGAGATAAATTATTAAAAACTTACATAAACCTAGGTACCCATATCATGAGTTTAATATTCTCTTAGAAACTGCAGCAGGGAAAAGGCATAGCTGTTATCACCACATAAGTTAAAATAAGTAGCATTAAATGTTTTGGGGGTTTTTTATATAATGCTATGGCACCTTTTATTTAATAATTGAAATAATATTTCTGTGTGACATCCCATGTGATAGCTTCTACAAATAAGCTATTATATAACAGAAAAAAAGTTTACCTTATTTCTGACTCTGTGCTTGCACAAGAAATAGTCTTCTATCCTACACACATCACAGAACTATACCACTTTCCCTCCAGTTTCCATAACCCAAGGAAAAGTGGGGCTTTTAAAAGTGTATGTCTTTCCCTAACTATATTATATGAATTAACCTGGAATAGAATTAAAACATATGAAAAAATCTGAGAAGAAAAAAATAAAAAACCTCAGTAAGGAAAACTGTATCCTTTGTCATTATACTCCATAACAGTGATGTTTTTTACAGTGACTCTTTAACACAAATAAACTAGAAATCTTGTCTCTCCTAAAATACTGGAATGCTTCAGGCCTACCCTGAACTTTTCAACTCCTGTGTATGCCTCTTGGATGTGGGTCTGTGTCTGCTGCTCAACTCTAACAAGAGCATCTCTGCACTTCCAGCCTTCAGTCAGCTCAGGCACATCTGACTGGGAACTGCTTCCAAACAGTATTCTTTGCAAATTAATTGCTTGATCACCAGCTGTTTCTCCGCACAAATCCTGATTCATTCACTGAATGTAGAAATTCTCCACTAATGCTCACACACATACATAGACAAAACTTTGAACTCTTTAAGCTCAAGAGCAGGATCATGTATTTGCATAGAATTTAGATGGGGGGAAAAAAAAAAAAAAAAGATGAAAGAAAAGAAAAGCAACCACCACCCCAAGAAACACAAACCAATCCAAACCAAAACCAAATCAAAACAAAAAAACACAACAAAACAAACAACAACAGAAAAAAATCCCCAAAAAAGGTAGAATGGAAAGATTATAGTAACAACAAGCAAATAAAAAATTTGCAAAATATGTGTCTGTAAAGATAAGCAACAAGCTCAGATGATGCATAAAAAGAGACCTCACTGGCACACCTTGCAGTTACCAATACTAAAATGTTCACATCTCTATTGCTAGTCTTAGCTCTTAGCAAATCTCTTCAGTGCTGTCTTTCAAATCTTTCTTCACATGAGTACTCTCAGGAAGATCCTATAATCTGTCTTATGAATCAAACACAATTTTGGTGGTCATAGAGCAAATCCATGGAGTTTAATAAGATTTAATTAAAAAGTGAATATTTCCTTCATATTATATAAAACCTTTTAGTAATGATATATGCAAAACAGTATTACTGCCAGTTTCTTTCTTGTTCATTTAAGAATTTTGTGAAAATATATTAATTTAAACTTTTCCTACATAACTTCTCCTTACAGAATAAAACTTGCATGTAAATAATTCTTTCTATAAATTGATACAGAACAAAGTCTATATATTGAAATCTATTACAGAAATATAAATCTGATCAAGGAAACACACACATGTCTGTACTCAAATGAATAGCATATTTTCCTATAAATGTATATCATAAATATTGTGTTATTTTACATTATAGAAATACCAACAATTTTAGCAATACATTTACAATTTCTGAGAGCTTAAAACTATTTTGTTAAGAAAAGATAAGAATAGTGCGTAAAAATGTGGCATGATACTATAAAAGCTGAAATCCTCTGTAAATTGGATTTATTACAGGCAAAGAGGCAGAGTACAGGTTTAAAAAATGATAACACCACAACATACACAAAACAGCTGTGGTTTATTCCTTCACTGAACTCACAGACAAAGTTTCACAATGAACCTCCCCAATCCATGCTTCCATTAAGATATTCTATTTCAGGGACATTTCATAAAAGCAGATGGTAAATCAAGGAGTATTTTATGACAGTGGCTTGCAAGTTGGTGGTGGTCTCTAGTCTTCCAGGTGGCCCACACAACTACTTCTGTCACAACAGCAAAGCATCTGTCATTTGGTAAGCAGTGACACTTACTGTTTGTTGTAGCCTGGGATGAGTTTAGAGTTTCCAGCATATTTTGTAACCCTCTGCAGTAAAAGAAACAACAAAAAAACAAAGCAAAACAAAAACCAACTAAACAAACAAAAAAATAAAAAAATCCAAACATGCAAACAAAACCCCCACATTTCTGTACAGCTGCTCTGTACAGTTTTTGAGTAAATCTAACCATGATCAAGCTTGTTAACAGGCTAAATAAGAAAGCTGAAATAACAGCTGTAGCAAAATGGTGAACTACACCATGACCTGAAGACATTAGAAATGGCAAAATTGAAGGGAAGAGGACTCTTTTTTTTTTTTTAAATTAATCTTAATAGCTAATTAGAAAATGTAATGTCTGAGTTTGAAAACTAATTCCTAGGTCTATAAAAGATGTCTGAATTTAAAACACATATAACAAAAATGTACTTGGAAAAAAAACCCTGAAGTCCAAGCAAATTTAAACAAAATTACTGCTCTGGTTGCTTTAAAGCAAGGTTATTTTTGTCTTGTTTTCTTGAGATTGACTGTCTAACTGTTAAGTGATCTGCACTAGAGACATGACAGGAGAAGTATGGGATTGACATGTGAGGTGAAAAAAACCCTACAGTTTTTTTATGAAAGTATATATTTTATCTCCTCTAAGTTATAAATGGAATTTATAACTTAAAATTAAATTTTCAAAGGGAAAAA
>VXBX01007102.1:102010-113417 GCA_013400415.1 Scytalopus superciliaris
AAAGGGTCTTTTTTTTTTTTTTTTTTTCTTTTTTTTTTTTTCTTTTTTTTTTCCTTTTTCTTAATTTAGAGAAATAGAATAGTGATATTGTATGAGGACTGCAGAATGCCCTTATTCTAAACTGTTCACATGAATTATGAAAGTTTACTTATTTTCAAAGGTCAGCCAGGGTGGTAAGTACTGGACTTCATAAAAATCTAGATACAAGCAATCATTCCTAGGAATGACAGATCCTGGATATGAATTATTATTCTTCTGGCTACTCTTTATACATGGCACCATGTATTGTATCACCACCTTGGTGACTTGAAGAGTGTTCTGCAGTAGACATAGCCTGGGGAAAGGATTTACTGCCGTAGCACCTACCACCTGTCAGAATCCATAAATACATCAACTTTGACACCATTTTCAAGATATTTCAAGTGAAGCAGGTAAGAAGGGATAACATTATAAGAAGAAAGAATCCATGTTCCTGTGAGCTGGTAGAATCACATTTCTTAAAAACATCTTGATTCTATTCCAGAACTGACCTAGAAGGTTAAAAATTAAATGGAATATCTAGTGCAGGATAGAAATAAATTATAATAGGAATAATGTATGAATTATTTGCAATTAACTTTATTATCTGATAGAAAATTAGATATCAACCTTTTTTTAATTGAAAAACATCTGTTTCATTCTCAAATAGAAATTAAAAAAATAAAATATTTACATTGTATATTATACTTCTCTGTTTCTTTTTATTTATAATTTGACTAAAGTGTCTTTCTTCTCAGAGGATCAATCAGCAGGAGTATACCATGGAAACCATGACATTTTCCATATTGCACTGTGTTTTCGTGCTTGAAGAGGGAGATGGTGTTCCATGGTTGGCTTTCTAATGGAATGAAAACAAATGAGTTCTTTAAAATGTTCTTTCTGAAGACTGGAACACATTATTTCCAATTTCAAATTCTTCAGTAAAAGAAAAAAAAATAATAATCAAAAAACAGACAAGCAAAAAACTCCAAAATAAACAAACAAAACCCTATCCCCAAACACGAAGCTATTCAGGTGAAAAAATATATAGTTGAAAAAAATATTTTCACAGAAAATTCCACCAGGGGAAAAAATATATTTTTATGTTATAAACAACTCTAGTATGACTATAAGAATTCATGGCATTCCTAATTGCTGAATGAGTGCATATGATGGGCTATAAAACAGTAGCAGTTTGAACCAAATATGTTTCAGCTTGTAAAGCGACATTCAGAATGGTTTATCTGTCCTACCAGACTCTCCAACATCCAAGAAATGTCTGGTCCTTGACCATTCTGGCAGATGAACAGCAAGGGTTGAAGCTGTGAAACAGTCAGATCCTGACAGGAGAAAAGGTAGACTTTGCTTGAAACAATTCTGATTTATTTTCATCAGGAAAGTTTTTTTTTTTTAGCACAGTGCTGACCCAATATCAATACTAGCTATAAAATCTACATTTAATATACTTGTTTCACCCATGAGTGCTGAGAGAGCTGGCAGACATCTGAGCTAAACTGTTTACAGCCATCTTTGAAAGGTCGTGGAGATCAGGAGAGAAGCCTGGGGACTGGAAGAAAGTAAATGTCACTCCAGTCTTCAAAAAGGGCAAGAAGGAGGATTCAGGGAACTCACAACCAGTCACCTTACGTCAATCCCTGGAAAGGTGACAGAGTGCCTCATTCTAGAGGCAATCTCTATCCACATGAATGACAAGATGATCAGGAGTAGTCAGCATTGATTCACTAAAGGTAAGTAATGCTTGACTAACCTGATTGCCTTCTACAATGAAACAACTACCTGGATGGATGAGGGGAGAGCAATGTATACTGTCTACCTTGACTTCAGCAAGGCTTTTGACACTGTCTCTCACAACATCCTCATGGGCCAACTCAGGAAGTGTGGGCTGGGTTAGTGGACAGTGAGGTGGATTGAGAACTGACTGAACAGCAGATCCCAGAGGGTCATAATCAGTGGCACAGAGTCTGGTTGGAGGCCTGTCACTAGTGGTGTCTCCCAGGGTTCAATACTGTTCCTCAATGATTTGGAAGAAGGGGTAGAGGCAACACAAAGTTGGGAGAAGTGGTGGATACCCCAGAGGGCTGTGCAGCCCTTCAGAAGGACTTTGACAGGTTGGAGAGGTGGGCAGGGATGAACCATATCAAATTCAACAAAGGCAAATGCAAGGTCCTGCACCTTGGCAAGAATAAACCTGGTCACAAGTACAGGTTGGGGGCCAACCTTCTGGGAAGCAACTCTGAGAAGAACCTAGGAGTTCTGGTGAACAAAACATGAGCAAGCAGTATGTCCTTGCGGCCAAGAAGGCAAATGGCATCCTGGGGTCCATTAGAAATACCATTGCTAGCACATCAAGGGAGGTGATCCTGACCCTTTAGTAAGCCTTGGTGAGGCCTCATCTGGAGTACTGTGTCCAGCTCTGGACAAAAGACATGGAACTCCTGGAGTGGATCCATCTGAGGGCTACAAAGATGACTGGGGGACCCAAGTATCTCTCTTACAAGAATAGGCTGAGAGAGCTGGGCCTGTTAAGACTTGAGAAGTGATGACCGAGAGGGGACCTCATCACTGTGTGTAAGTATCTGAAGGGAGAATGCCAAAAAGATGGAACCAGGCTCTTTTTGATGGTGCCAAGCAATAAGACAGGGCAAAAACTGGTGCAGGAAGTTCCACTTGAGTAGCAGAATTTCTGTACTGTGCAGGTGGCCAAGCACCAGACTAGATTGTGAAGAGAGTTTGTCGAGTCTCCTTCACTGGAGATATTCAGGAACCACCTAAGTGCAATTCTGTACAATGTTCTCTAGAATGACCCTCCTTGAGCTGGTAGATTGGACCAGATGACCCACCGTGATCCTTTCCAACTTTACCCATTTTGTGATTCTGTGATTTAAATAATGTGAAAGATGGTCAAGTATTAATTATCTTTAAAAACATGATGTCAGAGCTGACATTCTTTCATTTGACACCAGAATTCTTTTCCTCACTTTGCAATCACTATTGCTGCACACCATCACCATCAAAAATGACAACAAAAACAGACAAACAAAAATTAGCTTTGAAAACAATGGGTTGCAAGAATTTCTGGACAAAAAATCATCTGTTATTAAGGGAAAAGACAAACTCATGATGGTCAAAATTAAATGTAAAAAAAATCAAGTAGGGAGAAAGGAAGACTTCAAGCCAAAGAATCTTATAGTCTAAACCACACTTTAATGATCAGTGGGTTTAGGTTACCAGGTAATTAAAGTGAGGATGAGCAATCCTTTTCTTTCTCAGTTATCCTATATATAAAATTCCTAAACAGAATGACGGTATACATAGTCCTTTAGTATACACTAGAAATATCTGAAACTTCTTGGCCTGTAAATACCAAAATATCAAGAATTATCATTAATTTTGTATCATGTTTTTGATCTTATTTATATATAAATTTAACAATTTACGCTTAAACACCCCCCCCCTAAAAAAAAAAACAACCCAAAAAAAAACACCACAAAACAAAACCACAAACCTGTAAGCAGAAAATATGAGCCTTAAAAAGTGTTTTTAAGTTGCAGCTGGGAAGATGATCTAAACCAAATACAATCTCTACCTTTGCAGTACATTTATATGTCAGGTGAATGTGGAATCTAGCATTTGCCTAGTTGATCTTACACACCTAGGATATTTTTTTAAAACAATCTCTGCACAAATATCTCTTTAAGAGGCATTTAAATTCTTTCTTCTGTCATTTTTATTACAGTATGAATTGTCTGGCATATGTCCTGATTCTAATTAAAATGAATTCATTAGTTTGTTTTCAGCCTGAGATATTTTGGGTGAAATTATATAGGCAAACATACCTGGCAAAAATACTGTTTGCATAGCCAAAATGAAGAAGTACTGGGAAAAACCATGTGTCAGAGAAAAGAGCGATTTTACTGATGGGCAAAATGGCTCAAACTAGTCATTGCACAAAAGTCAGACAACTGATCATTTAAAAGTCTCATCAGAAACCTCTGTATGGGCCTTAGCAAGCATGTGAGATATCATGGAAACAAATTGAAAGCCCAAACACTCTCTATTATCACACTGGATAAGTATGGTACTATTATAGATTTCCACATTTTTTTCCCTTTGCTAAAGATTGCAACTTTTTTTAGCCCTTTTAATGTAACATTCAGGGCTTTTTTTCTTTGAGACTTTATATTGTTAAAGCATATACTGTTCACAGCCTGTTCATGTTGTTACGTACCAGTAATACAGGGAGGTATAGGCCAGCTCCCTTAACCTGGAGACATCCAGAAATTCTGCATAGTACTTTTTTGTACAAGCCAGCTGCACAGAAGAAGGTTAACATCTCGGCTATAAGTGTATGGTTCAAGCAGCATTTCAAAACAAGCTTTCACTGTGATCAGTGCAAAAAACCTACATGTTATCATCCAAATGGAAAGGAGTGCTTCCCAATATGGAGGGGAAGAATTCCAGAATAAGGGACAGAAGTGACAGAAGGTTTTAGAAGCCAAAGCATAGACAAAAGATGGCTTCTGAAACACAAATTTGCATCTTGTCTGATTG
Source organism: Scytalopus superciliaris (assembly GCA_013400415.1). Lineage (NCBI taxonomy): Eukaryota > Metazoa > Chordata > Aves > Passeriformes > Rhinocryptidae > Scytalopus > Scytalopus superciliaris. The sequence goes on from VXBX01007102.1 coordinate 106,601, forward strand.
GGGGACTGATTTTGATGATAGAGTTTGGTGGGAAGGGCACAGTGGAGCAACCTGTGGTTCGGTTTTCTTCGTCTTTGCAGGAACATACTCATGACAGTTGGAAAGTGACAGACATCAGAAACGGAGAGCATACTGCTGGGGAGAGCAGAAAGCAAAGAACATCACATCAAAGCTAGTTTTCAACCCTACTCAAGCAGAAGAACTTCAACTGGTAAAGGGCTCAGCAATGCATCTATGTAAGATATTAGGAGCTGATTCTTCACAACACCTATTTCATGATGCCCTTTATTCCATCACAAAACTGGAATAAAAAATCAACAATGGCTTTTGTAATCACCCTGCAGAAATGTATATTACCTCCAAAATCTCATCATGCCAAGGGAAGGACTCAGGGACATAGAGGAACAGACACTGCTATCCAGCAGCAAGGTCCACTGTGCCATGGAACTGAAGGAAGTACCCCAAACAGCCACCTCCTGAATCCAGTCAACCAGTCTCCTGAGAGCTGACACATGTTGCAGAGGCCTCAGAGGATCACTGAAGCTTTTACAGGGGGAAAAGCACCTATCAAGTATCAAGAGTTGTATCATAATCTAATAAACTCTTTGCAGTGGAAGTGTTAAGTATCAGTTGGAACAACAACAGGATCAGCAATAGCACTACGTTTAGAAATGGGGAATTGGCAGCTGCTCAGCTGTAATCACCAGTTTAAGGTGAACTGGCATGAAGATAGCATGAAAACCTGGGGTCAATGTAATAAAATAGGAAATTTATTTTTCCACCTTGTAGATAATACTGTTACCATGTTTCTCACATTCTCACAGTATTTTCAATGGGTGAAACTCTTTTTTCCCCATCTGTTCTCTGTTCTTTGGCAGAAGAAGAGGGGATGTGTTAGCAAAACAACAGAGCATATGCATATTTTATGGCAAAAAGTCCTAGATCAAGTATTTTTGCTTAACATTACCTGTATTGAAGTCTGACTCTTTTGACATAATTTGTATTTCTTGAATTTCAAGCTCCAGATCATGCCAGGACTGACAGACAGCACCCAGGTAAAAATGACATGATTCTTTCAGTGCCATAATTTCCCATGTATTCATCTTTGTATTCAGACAGAGAAAAAAAAATATTCACCAGATGAGTCACTTTTGTGAAGGGGCTGATTAGTCCATGGTTTAAAAATGGAGAGTAAGGAAAAATGTGCACGTTCTCCTTCATGCTTGTGCACTGAAGCATTGACCGTGGAGGGCCTTGAGACTGGTTTCAGTGCAATCAAATGGGCTACACCTGTCTGTGCCTCACTCTCCTGGAGCTAGGAAAGGAAGCTAGCTTTTAACACAGTAGTTCCCCAGTGTAAAAGAGAAAAATAATTTGCGGTATTAGATCATGGCTCACCTTGGCTATGTGCCAGAAAGAGAAAAGCTTTCATTGGTGCTGCAGTCCCAGAGATGCTAAGAGTGAGCAAGCCCCAGTGAACAAATCAGACATGTCTTTATGGAACTAGCAGAGAACACAGCTTTCATAAAACACAGTCCATTTTAACTTCAGACACTGATAATTCAAAGGGAAAGCCTTTTAATTGTGTTATTCTATCAACAAGATGACAAACAAGGTTAAATGGTGGTAGATGCTGAATTAACAAGCTATTTGCCTGCAGCATTTTTGTGCTGGGGAAAAAAAAAGAAAACCAAACTGCAATTATTCTCCAGCTTCATATAGGGAAACTTTCTTCCTACTTTTCACTGTCAGGCTCTTCCAATTGATTTTATCATAATTCAAATACATGGCAAAATGCTTCTGAGCACAAAAGCAGAGGGCTAAGCCGTACTCTCTTTTATTACACCAGAGAGCCACTAAATAGCAAAGGATTTTGATTTAGATTCCTACATTAAAATTAAATCACACATCCTAAGGAAAAATGATCCGTAATAATGAAAGTCACACATGTGGGGATTGAAAGTGCTATTGAATAATGAAGAAAACTGTAGTAGCGACGAATGTAAGGGACTACTATGCTTTAATGAAGAGATATTTCGGAAACAAATGTCTCCCTTTAGTGTTTTTTATTGATAGTCTGAATATTATCAAACAAATTATGTGAAATATGAATATCACAAAGTGCAAATGAATTACTTACTGTCTTTTGATTCGAGTTGCAATGCTTTTATGTCTCCACTGTAACCACAGGTGATTTTTAGTGCAAGCTGCAGGTCAGCATGAATACACTGAGTCTCCAGTGTTGAAGGCTGCAAGTGTACTTCCATTTTGTAAACTCCTACACAATGACAGTGGCCATTGGTTGGTGAGATTATATGTAATTCCAATATTGACATCTTTCTTTTGCTTTCAGGTCCCCTTTACTGATTTTATAGAATATTTTTTTTTCCCCTGTAGCAAGCTACTAATCTCTTCCTGTATTAATTATGCCTGATTTTCCATTTCAGCCTTTATAATTTCAATTTGATCAAGTTCATTTTAAAGTGAACCTTGGTGCTAATTCATTTTTAGAACAAAGCTTTACCATTGCAATGTGGGAAGCATATTTCTTGGACAAAAATCATCAGACCTGGCAGCATCGAAAGTTCTTACTTGACTGGCCACGAACAGTGAATAAATAAGACTACACAGAACAGGGACATACCACATTTTCCAGATGTGTGATTTGAGCACAGCTTCTTAACTCACATTGTTTTGTGACCTTTCAGTATCTCTAAGAAAATGATAAACAGCATAGCACTGATCCAGCTCTATTATTTCTTTTGAAAGAAGCTTGGTGTCTCTGTGCAGCCTCAATACCCACAAGAACCATTTCCTATCACTTTGTCAAATGAGAACAATTCACATGGAAAGTGAATTAGTAGGACCAAAACATGATTCAAGATTTTTTTTTCTGAAAAATACAGTAATTGCTATCATTATAAGATGAAGTCACTAGAGATTTTGTTTTGCATCTGATATTAGTTTTACATGAAAAGATAAATATTCTGGGATGGAAAGGACTATGGAGATGGGAGCTTATAACCTTAAAGCATAGAGGAAGAAAGCACTTCTCAGTTCTATAGTCATTCAGACTTCAAATTGTTCCAGAATCCTATGTTTTTTAATTTCATTTTGTTACTGTGTACAACAGGGAACAAAAATCAGTTTTAAATAGGAAAGTTATGTCTAAGAAAGAGACCATATCACACTCTACAGTATTGATCTAACAGGAAATGCAACTCATTAACTTGGTGATTTGGACAGTCAACTAAGATACAGGAATCCTGCTTCCAAAATTTTCTTTATATTTGGGTAGGACACTTATTATTAGTGGTGGTGCTTTTGTTATTGTTATTATTGTTATTAATAAATTCAATAACTGATTAATCTTAAATGCATAAATGAATGTCATCATAGACAAGAAAGATTAAGGACTCTGCTTTCTCTCCATTAATCTAGTCCCATGTTAATTTTCGTATACTGCTCTCACTGCAAATATTATTCCTTATTTGCTGTTATCTAGGACAACTTTAAAACTACAAAAGGAGAACAAGATACAGCCATTCTAGAAAATATGTAACCTATAGCTTTTTCACAACTGAAACTTCCTCTTCTAGAAGGACTGAATTCCAGCTGAATGTTGGAGAAAAATTAATAATGTTAGCCCAGTTTTTGGTGAGTGCTCTAACTATTATGACCTCACTAAAGATCTATGGTTATAGTAGGGTTAATCCAAAATGGATATCTACATACATGCATATATATATATATATATATTAACCATATATATATAACTTGTACTCAAGAAATGTCTATGTGATTAAGCCCCAGGAAACTTAGATATATCTGTTGCTCTCTGTATTGATTGCAATGAGACTTAGACAAGAGCTGTGAACCTACTCAGATTCAGATTCAGACATGTAGCAAGTTGAGGCAGCTGCCATATGGAAAAATTTGGAGTCCCAGCTCCACCTTCCTTGAAGCACACAAGGCTTCTTTTTGTTTTTTGCTTTTTTGGTTTTTTTGGAAGGGACGGCAGNACATGAAAAGATAAATATTCTGGGATGGAAAGGACTATGGAGATGGGAGCTTATAACCTTAAAGCATAGAGGAAGAAAGCACTTCTCAGTTCTATAGTCATTCAGACTTCAAATTGTTCCAGAATCCTATGTTTTTTAATTTCATTTTGTTACTGTGTACAACAGGGAACAAAAATCAGTTTTAAATAGGAAAGTTATGTCTAAGAAAGAGACCATATCACACTCTACAGTATTGATCTAACAGGAAATGCAACTCATTAACTTGGTGATTTGGACAGTCAACTAAGATACAGGAATCCTGCTTCCAAAATTTTCTTTATATTTGGGTAGGACACTTATTATTAGTGGTGGTGCTTTTGTTATTGTTATTATTGTTATTAATAAATTCAATAACTGATTAATCTTAAATGCATAAATGAATGTCATCATAGACAAGAAAGATTAAGGACTCTGCTTTCTCTCCATTAATCTAGTCCCATGTTAATTTTCGTATACTGCTCTCACTGCAAATATTATTCCTTATTTGCTGTTATCTAGGACAACTTTAAAACTACAAAAGGAGAACAAGATACAGCCATTCTAGAAAATATGTAACCTATAGCTTTTTCACAACTGAAACTTCCTCTTCTAGAAGGACTGAATTCCAGCTGAATGTTGGAGAAAAATTAATAATGTTAGCCCAGTTTTTGGTGAGTGCTCTAACTATTATGACCTCACTAAAGATCTATGGTTATAGTAGGGTTAATCCAAAATGGATATCTACATACATGCATATATATATATATATATATTAACCATATATATATAACTTGTACTCAAGAAATGTCTATGTGATTAAGCCCCAGGAAACTTAGATATATCTGTTGCTCTCTGTATTGATTGCAATGAGACTTAGACAAGAGCTGTGAACCTACTCAGATTCAGATTCAGACATGTAGCAAGTTGAGGCAGCTGCCATATGGAAAAATTTGGAGTCCCAGCTCCACCTTCCTTGAAGCACACAAGGCTTCTTTTTTTTTTTTGCTTTTTTGGTTTTTTTGGAAGGGCAGGAAGGGGTGATCTGCAGTGCCGTCTTCTTTTGTGAGGGAAATTTCAGGGTCCAAAATTAAAGAGATGCTTCCAGAATATTTCCTGATATTTTTTCAAACCTGAGGATATACAGCAATCCAATAGCTATTAAGTTAGAAAGAACCTTCCATTTTGAACTCATAGTTCCAGAAATATCTACCGTGTAGACTGTTGTTCAATTTCATTGCCACCATTCATAAAACACAAAAGAGGTGTTTGGCCAGGTATGTTGCTGCTCTGCCCTGAAAAGATAACACAGGCTGAAATTGAATAGACAGGAAATAACATGACATAAAGATAAGTGAGAAAAAATTTACAACTGGTTCTTACAAGCCCCGCACTTTTACTTCTGAATACTGAAGAAGTTTACCCATGCCAGTATCAGGGAGCACACCTTGTTAGTTCTGTTATATCACTCCCCAGAAATGTTAACCTCCAAAATGTATGAGATTTTAGATGTAGATCTTACTTATTTCAGCAGAACAGATGGGTACGTTTGCTATTCAATAAACATAGTAAGAACTCCTTTCACACCTCTAACAGTCACAGCTTTGCACACCCATGTGCTGTACATCTGTAGATTATTGGCAATGCATGTGGCTGCACAGTAGGAATATCTCAGGTTTAAAAATTTCCCTGAATCTGTTCCTTCCGTGTGACTCTTTTTAAAATGTCTGTCTTCTTTTGTGCTTCTGTTCACAGCTTTGACCACAGAAAGAGACTTGCAACCTTTGCAAAAAAATTTGAGTCTGGCAGCCTCTATGTGAGGTGTAAGAGCTGTTATAAATGGGACAGGAAAAAAATGCCCTTTTTCTCCTTTTTTCTTTTTTTTTTTCCCTTTTCTTATTTTTTTCACAGATAATTTGTTCTCCTGCAAAGAGTAAGTACAAAGCTGTAAGTTTATTTTTAATTGTGAGGTAGAGGGAATGCAGAAATGGTAGAAGAATATATAAAACAATAAAGCAGTAGGGTTAGTTAGCCCAAATGTAATATTATACTGATGTGGCTACGTTTCTTCCTGCTTTGAAGCTGTCTCATTCAGCTGTGACCACAGTATTCCAGTACAGTCCTGCACGCAAAGATGTCCACAAAGTTTTTAAGGACCCTCAGTTTGCATGTGTGACATCATTATGGTCTGTCTTCCTTCTAATGTGGCAGAACTTCCCTCGCTTCTAGGCAAAGACAAACATTTAGTTTTCTTCCCATTCAGAAGCAAGTCTCAAACCTTTACTCCCATATTGGGATATATCAATAACCTAGCCTTTCTCCTTCTCCATTTCCACTTTTCCATCCTCCCAGTCAGTTTGGGGGTTTTTTTCATCATAAACTTGTGCTTGTCTTTCCTTTGAAAATGAGAGGCATTTTTACCATTTAAACCTTCCTCAACTCTGCTAAATGTTAATTTTTTGGAAGAATTATTATTGGCAGGCCAGGTGAATGCATCTTCCGTGCTGGTGATTCAATATCCAATAAAAGCAGTTGTAGTTTCCTGCCTAGTGAGACAATATGTATGTCTCGTTTTAAACTCTTCTGTGCACTGACCCCATAATTTTAATACAAACATGTTAATTACTTTATGCAGTGGACTAATTCCTATAGGTTATTACTAACAACTCTATGATACCGAGTTTTGCATTTTATGAAGGATATCTAAAAGATACAATATTATTTTTTCTTTTTCTTTTTTTTTTTTTTTTTTTTTTTTTTTTTCAAACGACAAAAAAAAT
>VXBX01007102.1:120851-212731 GCA_013400415.1 Scytalopus superciliaris
CTTCTTCTTCTTCTTCTTCTTCTTCTTCTTCTTCTATAAGAACTCATTATAAAAACATTTCATTTTGCAAAATACTGAGGACAAAGGAGTCACTGTGAAAAGCTTCCTATACCTTAAATATTTTAAATAATATTAAATGATGTTATGGCTAAGGGTTTGGGGTTTCTTTTGGTTTGTTTGTTTGTTTTCTTGTTTGTTTGTTTTCCTTTGATCAGCTTTGTTATGCTTTGGGGTTTTTGTGGGTTGTTTTTGTTTGGTTTTGTTTAAATCTCTTACACTTCTCAGCTTTGTAGTTTTACCAATGGACCAGCACCAGGCTGGCATTTTCTGCTTTAGCAGAGCCTTCATTGCTCTAAAACTATCAGATCGTTAAAATTATGTGGATATTGCCTTCATTACTGTTTTGTAGTGTAGTTGTCCTGCAGCCAAGAGTAATGACATGTGAATGGAGGCCCAGCCAGCTGAAGGGCTGTCTAGCTTTACTCACATCCTATGGGAGCACAAGCTACACCTGTCAGGACTGCTGGAGACCTAAAGGATCTGTCAGGGTATCCTGGTAGGGAGAGCTGTGAACTTTCAGCTGTGGGTCTCACAGCATGGCAACACTCCTGGCTCTTCTGCCACTGCTGCTGAACAGCTCCAGCTCTTTCTCTGACAACCTGAAGATATTATTTCTCCCTTTAGTTTGTGTATTCATTGAGGACCTGACATTTCTGAAAAAAAAAAAGTAAAGAGAGGATGATTTAGTTAAGGGAATAAATGCCAGGGAGGAGGTCAATGTTTAGTTATCATACAGGATGTGAAGCAAAAAAGTAAGACAGATGGGAATGTAACAGTCTATAGCCAAAAGAGTTAGTTAAAAAATGTTCATTAATTTATTGATACACCTATGATATTATAGAAATTACTTTCCCCAGTAAGTTACCCTTTTTATTGCTGACCCTGGCAAATGTTCTCTTCTCTGGGGAGGAAAGACAAAGACAGGGGAATCTTATTCAAATCACCATTTAGATTACAAGCACCATCATGATTAGCGAGGTCAGAAAGAGTCTATAAAATGAATTTTCATGAGATTAATTTAGGAAGATGGGTAAAGGAATGAACTGATGAAGCAGTATTGTAAGACTGGTACTGAGTTATAGAGCAACTGAGGGATGTGCCAGATTTCTCCCACTGAGAGTACAGTACAAGGCTGCCAAAAAGTGTGTGGAAGCCAGTGATTTCCTGCTGACTTCAAAAGCTTTGGTTAAAGTTCTGGACTCCATGCAAAGCTACTTTGTTTTTGTGTCATAGTCCTTCTTCTGAACAATAATTATTACATCAATTTTTTCTCATTAACAACTATTTAGTCAATTTCTTTTCCTCATTATTTACTTTTAATTCACTTTTGCCACTGTTTAGAAAACTCTTGCACATCCATTTTCATAGACACGTATACACTTCAGTCATTGTTGCTTGAAAATGCTGTACTCTATTTCCTTTCTTATTTTTAGGCAAGCTGCAGACATATTTTCCCCATTCACAACTCTCTTCTACAGCCTGAGGTCAAATTCTGTTCTTGAACTAATTACAAACCCGTTTATATTTGGAATGCAAATAATATTGTGAACAACACTGAATATATCATTAAAAATGTCATGACAAACAGAAGAAATGCTTTGTTTGGCCTATAAATTGAAAGGCAATATTGGTATCAAAAGCTGTTCTGTCTTCTTTTATAAAATTGTTTTACTTATTTTAATAATTTTTTTTGTTATTTATTGCAATTCAAACCTAACAGACTTCATCTTCTGTGGATACATTGACATTAGCAGTTCAGCCTGTGTCAGGAGTGAGTGCAAGATGCCAGTCTTCCAAACATCCACAGTTAGAAAGGAACATAGTAGAATAGGAGCTGTTCTGTGAAATGAAACAGGATGCCAAGGACCCAACACAGTACAAAGTCCCCTTGAAATAGTCTAGTCTCCAGTTGCAGTCTACTCTGCACCTTTCAATTTAATTTCATCCAGAAGTTCCTCTTTTTGCTTTCTAAGATTTCCCTGTGACAAAGAAGCAACGGGCGGTGAGGGGAAACAGCTGGGGAATGTGTTTCCAGATTGCACACCTGATCCAAAGGAAGATGTTACGTAGGTGTGCCCTGTTGGATTTTGATTCTCATCACAGTACGGTCCTAGAATACACAAGCTGGACTTCTTTCAGCAGCAAGTCTTCTGCAAAGTGTATTTTGGGAGCTTGCCTAATATGCTCCAATCAATCACTAATGGAAATTTTGACCATCAGACCAGAAGTACTATGACATAAAAAAAAAAAAAGGCAAAACACAACCCAGCACTACTTATTTCTCTCTGCAGATCTACAGGTAATTAATTCCCAGTGCTACCTGCTAATACAGACATAGCCCACAGCACTACAGTGGACTATGTCCTTTATCAGTTTATCTGTGATCTCTGTCTCCTTGCATTTTATTTTTATTCTTGTGTTTTTATTTATTTCATTGACTGTTACCAAAATATTTTATTATTATCCACATCCTATGTTCTTCTCTCTGATTTGGAGAGAGGTGGATTTGCTGAATGAATTGCTAGATGGATAAGAAAATGGTTGGGCAGTGCATCAAGAGGGTAGTGGTCAATGGCTCAGAGTCCCTGTGGATATCAGTGACAAAAGATTTCCCTCAGGGGTCTGTACTGGGACCAGTGTTATTTAATATCTTCATTAAAGGTGTAGATGAAGGGATCTCTAGTGCACATTCAGCAAATTTTCTGAGTGGTGTGGTTGTCACACCTGAAGCACAAGATACCATCCAGAGGGACTTGGACAAGCTCAAGAAGCAGGCCCATGGGAATCTCACAAAGTTTAGCAAGAACAAGTACAAGGTGCTGCACCTGGGTTAGGGCAACCCTCAGTGCCAGTATAGGCTGGGGGATGAACAGATTGAGAGCAGCCCTGCTGAGAAGGACTTGGAGAGCTAATGGATGAGAGGCTGGACATAAGCCAGAAATGTGCGCTCACAGTCCAAAAAGCCAATTGCATTGTGGGCTGCATCAAAGGCAGCATGACCAGCAGATTGAGAGAAGGAGGTGATTCTGTTCCTCTACTCCACTTTGATAAGACCCCACCTGGAGCACTGCATCCAGCTCTGAGGTCCCCAGCACAGGAACGACATAGAGCAGTTGGGGTAAGTCCAGAGGAGGGTTACTAAGATGATTAGAAGAATGGAGCATCTCTCCCACAGAAAAAGGCTGAGAGGATTGGGTTTGTCTAGCCTGGAAAAGAGAAGGCTCTGGAGTGACCTAATTGTGTCCTTTCAGTACCTGAAATGAGCCTAGAAGAAAGATGCATGGGGACTCTTTACAAGGAAGTGTAATGACAGAAGAATGGGGAATGGCTTCATACTTAAAGAGAGTAGGTTTAGATTAGATATTAGGAATAAATTCTTTACTGTGAGAGTGTTGAGGCAGTGGAACTGGTTAGCCAGCGAAGCTGTGGATGCCCAGTCCCTAAAGTGCTCAAGGACAGGCTGGATGGAGCTCCGAGAAGCCTGGTCTAGTGAAAGGTGTCCCTGTACACAGCAGGGTAATCAGAACTAGATGATTGTTGAGATCTCTTCCAACCCAGGCCATTCTATGATTCTATTATCCAAGCATTGGCCATAGATTTTAAACATGCAGAGGAACACTATCAATTAGTAAACAAATTGTACAGCCTCATAAATGAATTTGAAACCACTCTGAATTCTTATAGCCTATGAAGATTCTTGCAATCCTTCACTAAATATTAATTTCTAGAGTTAATAAAAAAAATATTGCTCATTAGTATAATTTGTAAAATAATTTCAAACTTAGATACTACAGTAATATATCAGTTCTTTCAATACAGGAACATCTACATATCTATATGAATATATAGGATCCTATACACACACACATGAGCACACAGATATATTTTCTGCAATATGGTGTGTATATATATATATGCATATTTTTCAAATTATTATTTTTACAAAATGATCATGAGTGTATTCATCAATATCTAATAAAAGTACTAAGGGCAGCTAAGTAGGAGACAAGAGCACAAAATTCACATAAGCTCTTAGTCACATAAATATATTCTGATAATTAATCTTGGGACTAAAAGAAGGAAGAAAAATCATGTACCAGAAGGACCTAATCTATTTCTCACCTGCAGCTTTGGTAGATGTTTTTTCTAGTATCACAAAGTTGAGCAGGGAAAAGTCTTTATCCACCTACAAAATGAACAGGGTAAAATAGTTGCAGCACAGATTTTAAATAACTTTCACCATAAGCATCCTTTCTGTTCTAGTACCTCTGAGTGCCCACAGAAGAAGATTAAATTAGATACATTAAAATAATGAATTTTTTTTTTTAACTGATAAAGGTTTATGTAGTCTGTGCATGAGCTGAAGATAACTTTATAATCTCTGTTCCTTTTACTTTGAGGTCAAACATCTCCCAAACAAGATAATGATATGTTAAGTAAACACAAAAACACACAGTTGAAATATACAATAATAACCACAACAATAATTCAAAGCAAGTTACAAAGTTAAAATAAAAATACTTTCTGCATGTTCTTTTGTTATTACTGGACAACATAACCCACACAATTGAATACAAAATATTTCTAAGACATTCAAATCAAAAGTATTCAGTGTTTGCTGCATTGAAATTCAGCAAAATATGAGTAGAATTCTACCATGTAAATCCCTGAGTAGGTTACATGCTTCTTCATACCTGCTTCTCACCATACCTTGCCAAATTATCGAGGAAATTACATGTATGTATCACATTTAGTAACCTGCATATTCTCTGTTGTATTGTATTTGCCATTTTTTAATCATTATTCACATTAAATTCAGGGAACAAAGTCTGGTCTGTAGAAACAGGGGATTTTTTTTATTCTTCACTCATGCAATATAAAACTTTAGCATCTACAGTTCCTGAGTTCCTGAGACATGAAAACTTTAGTCTGTCTCTAACTTTTATTAGACTTGAAGGTTTATGTTTTCCAATGAATGAAGTAAACATGTTAACTTCACTCTGTCTACACAGTAACCCAAAAAAAATAGATTTAGCATTTACAAACCTGTCAGCTTGACCATGCCACGATTTATTCTAAGTCAAGACCAGAAAAAAAGGATCAACGACACTGAAAGTTTGATCATAGCTCACCACAAAAGAATATTGTCCTTAATACTGCTTTGTTGATAAAGAAAATTGCAAACACTCCATTACTGAGAAAAAACCCCAAAACTAAAAGGATAGTAATTTCAAATAAGATTGTCAATATTCCGCTATGCATAAATTCCTTATAATTAGTTTCACAAAATCTATTCCATTTTCTGTAAACCCCAAAGCAGACAAATATACTACAAATGTAAATTTCATGTCAGGAAACATACCTACAGAAAACACACCTATCTTCTTTTTTCAAAATATTTTGGGTATCAGCCTTTGCCTTTCAAATATTGGAAAAATATTTTTTTGTTTTAAATTTTAATAATCCTTTTAGTGAGATTTGGCCTCATGTTATGTTTCAGCTGATTCAAATTACCTCATACAGCTGTTTAAAAATCTTCTAAATAGGAGAAATAACAAGATATTGAAAATAATTCACTAATAAAAAGGAAACACATTCCTTTTTTTTTTTTAAATCATAGTGTTTTATAGAAAATGTGAGGTTTTCAGTAGCACATGAGAATTGTGTTAGCTCATAATAATTAATAAAATTTATCCTTACTGGAAGTTATTAACAGGGTGGTGTGAGACCACCATGTCAGCTTCACCCTTTATTAGACTCACAAGACTATGTTCTCCTTATACTAAGCCCTATTACTTATTTGAGGGCTGTCAAGTAAACACTTCTAACAGCCAGATATTGTATCAACAAATAGGAGTAAATGGCATGAAATGGTCAGGAGTGGTCTTGAGAACCACATGTACCTAGGGACATGTTTTTCCTCTGCAGTGGAGCACAGAGGTACTTAACACTCAGACTAACATACAGTGAGACTAGTAAGTCATACTTGTTCTAGTAAGAGCACATGGAAAACAAAGCCAGGAAGCACTGTACCTTTTGGCCTTACAGGGCAGGTCAGGTAGTGGTGCAGTTGGACCTACCTGGCACCAAATCCATGCCAAAGTGCTGCAAGAGGAGGCTGGACTGTTGCCAGTCACCGCTGTCTTCCTGTCTTTAAATTGTATTTTCTACTCATTCCTTTCCCAGCTCAGCATGAGATGGGCTAGCTGAGGTGGTTCTGTCTTACAGTGTCCTTTAGCTTTTCCTTGACCTCAGAAAGACTCTTTTGGTCTCCTGGAGCCTCTCTCTGAACCTGGATAATGGTCTCTCACATTGAATCAGGCAGTGTAAGTCAAATGTAAGAAAGCCTTGCCACAAAATGACTCTGATAAGACAAAGCACAGCAACATCTTGGTTACTTTGTCTAGTTTTTTTTCATGTTAATTCTTTAGTTTGTGATTCTTTTGTCATATGCTAATTTCACATGCAACACTTAATAATTGAAACTTTGTTAATAGTGTTTACTTTGTCTTAGCTATCTTATCGTCAGCCACCTGCAACCAATATGTCTATTGTGTTCTTCAATTATGTTTGGGTAATTATGTACCCCTTTTCTTAATTTTCTTTTCTCTGACTTGTAAATTGTATTTTTTTTAAAAGAAAGATCTCTATTATTTGAATCTGCCTTGTGGAATAACAAGTAACCAAAGTTGGGGGAAAAAAAAGCGAAGTCAACAGCTCAAAAACCCCTATTAAAACACACACAAACACATTGTTTCTGTCGGAGTGATGAAGACATGTTCCTTTTCACTTGGACAATGTATTACTACTGATTTTGGGGTTTCACAGTTTTACAGCACTTTAGGAGCTTCTAAACATAAAAGGCAAAAATTCATTTGTCTTCCGCATTGTGGCCTAAAGTACATGCTGCATTAACCATTAGCATGTTGACACTTGCCTTCCAAAAGCAATTAGCTAAAGGTATCTTTTACCACACCAGTGCAGGACTAAATACTTTCTAAAAGCAAATCCTAAATTCCACTGTCAAATAGATGCCTTACTTGGCTGGAGAAAGAACATATTTTCCATGTGCTCTTGTCTCTCTTTCCACAGTACATGAGTTCAGAGTTCATACACTGAACACAGCTTTGCCAGCAGCAACCTTCCTGGAGATCTCCAGGCCTCCATCAGGACGCACCTCATACCAGAATCACACCACCACCCCCAGCCCCAGGGAGAGGCAGCAGCACCTCCTGAGGCTGCAGCAACCAAGTCAGGGCCCTGGCGGCCTCCATTCAGAGCCCAGGCTACCTTGAGGCCTCCCATGTGCCAGGTGGCATTTGGGGAGAGTGGATTGTAAAGCCTTTTTTGTCTCTGTCAACATTTCTGCTTGTCATGTCACTGAATTTCATGAAAAAGAGTGTTAATCCTTGTGTTTTAAACCCAGCAATCTTTACCAATTAATTTCTCATATGGTTTTTGAAAATCTACTATTTTAACATGGAGTTTCATAAATTCTCTTTTTGTTCTAATCACAGTACATTTAATGTGAACAGAAAGGATGGGGAAAAAAAATATAAAATGTACTGTTCTGCAGTGGATTCAGGATTTATGCAGATGCAGGTCTAATTTTTCAACAATTTTGGATTTCGCCAAAAAATTGAGTTTCCATTTCTTCACAGCATGAAGCTCATTGTGTTGTTAGTATTCTCTGAACCACTACAGATATCAGCAATGTAAATAAATGTTTTTTCTTCATGAACTTTCCTGACTTTGTACTTATTTTGCTATATCCAAAAGCTACATACTGTCATGTTGCTATGCAATGGAACATAGCTTTGAATCTGGTACTTACCCCTAAAAAAGAGCAACTTATGTTATTTTCAGTAAAGAAAATGTTCTGTTTTATCTGAACTTGGCAATGTTTCTTTGCTCAAGGGATATTTCTGTACATATCCTTTCCATTCTGCTTAGCACGCAATGATGTTTGTAGAATGAAAATTTGTGTAGCTTTACATAAAATTTATCAACATTAGAAAATTAGAGATGGGAATAAACATGTAATAAAAATATCTCATTCTGCTCTGTTTCAAAACAAAAATACTTTTACACTAGTAATGCCCTTTAATGTTACTCTTAATGTTCCATAAACTGTTTTTATTTGTCTAAAATTAATCTGAGAGAAGAAAACTCCAGGAAGTTTCATCAAACCACATGATTTCCATCAAGTGGCTTTGCGGTACCTTAAATAAAACAAAGTTATAAATTCTGAGACATTTTGATAAAAAAATTTAGTTTATAAAACATTTACCATTGTATTCTAATGAGTTCATTGTAATTGTTAATGTTTTCCCCCTACTTCCTGTAATACTAATCTAATGAATAATTTTGGTCTACTTTTCAGCAAAGCCATTTTTAATGCTTTAAGATGCGTAGTGATTAATCTATGGTTATCACTACAGAATTTATTAAAACCAATCATAATATCTCTAGGAATGTATTCATGTATTGGCCATGCTTGAATTATATCTAATGTGATTCAGGAATGTGGGGATAGAGACATGCTGAAGGATTTAGAAATTTTCTGCCCATAAAGTCTCAGGTATATGCCTCAGTAAATTGTCATTGACCTCCATGGAATTTTCCTGATTTACAGTTTTTGAAATTTAGCTCTTTGTACTCTCATATCACTCATTAATGTAGTCACACATGCTTGTATTCACGTACACGTTCACTAAAGGTGTCACCTCATGGAAAGTATTATAACACTGTGGTGTCATATTCAAAATAGGAGAAAATAAAAATTAAAATTCAAGATACTATTTATCAGCTATTATCTCTGTTTTTACTCTTGGCTGGTAGATTTGCACTAAACAAACATATAACAAACAAATTATGTGAAGTTGATCATGTTAATAATAAAGGATTTTTGGATGTTTAATGCTTATTCCAAGAAGTAAAACTTTAACCAGGAAAGAAAATTGCTTTTAATTGTAAACTGCATCAACAAAATATTTTAGAACACTTCTTCAGATGTACTAAATATAACTGGGAAAATTATGTGAGAGGAAAACAGAGGTTAAGATATGTACGTGAAAACCGCTGAGATCTGGTATCTACTTTCTCCCTGAGGTGACACCTGTATTACATATCAGAGATACCTAATGGCCCCTTTCATTCATTGAACCATTCCACTGAGATTTGACATTTGTTCTTCAGAACCTCCTAGCACCAACAGAAGTGATGCCTTTAGCAAGCAAAGGGAAAAAAAGAAAAAAAAAGATCCACCAAAGAAATAAAAAAAATCCCAACCTGCTCTGATGCTGCATTAAAGAACACACTGCCAGTAATGATTAACTGCTCTCCCTTCTGCATAAATTTGCATTTAAAAATCTGTTACTTCAGAACGTCTGTTCTACTGGATTAAACTCTATTTTTTTCTTTTTTTTTGTCTTTTGATTATTATTCTTGTTTATGGCTCCTGAGAATGGGATATTGATATTTGCAACTTTTTGACACTTTACTAATAAAATACAAGTAGATTCTTTTTCACACTACTCTTAGAGTTGCACATTTTATCACCATTAGACATGACATTTTTATTTTGTTAGTACTAGCAGACATACCAAAAGGAACAGTACAGGTAGGTGATGGAACTTCTGTTCTCATATCACTAAACCCAAATGAGATGAGACTTGCATGTATTGGTATTTAAACATTGGCAGCCATGCCTTCCCAGTCTGTACTAACAGAATGACTACCATGAGTGCTGGAAGATGTTAAGTATTAGTACTGACATGGCCTTCAAGTTGCGTAAGATAAAGCCAAAACTAATTAAGAAAAATCAATAGAATAAAAACTTACAACCTGGAATAGGACCAAAACAAAAGCTGAGCTCAGCTTATTGTATGGATTTCTAATAGGCCCTCTTCTAGATTTTCTCAAAACTCTCTTCAGCAAAGAGGACATAAGTCAAAATGTTGATGAAACACTCATTTTGAGGTGGTATTTTAAAACAGTACTAGCTCTGTTTTAGAGTCAATAGAGGCTCCTTTTGAGGCACATTCAAAGGAAAAGACTAAGTTTAGGTGCTGTAAATCACCTTTTATTGGCCACAGAAGACACCTAGGAGATTAGCCCACTTTAGGTAGTGTTAGCCCTTAATCTAGTGAAGGCTTAGTATTTTTATCTATTTTCCTTTGAACGAATTCACACCAACAATTTAATAAGTATTTTAAAAATGTTTTGCTATTTTAATTGTAGTGATTCAATATGAAATCCTGCTTGGTTAAGTGTGTCATAGCATTATGGAGATAAAATCTGTGCTCTCACTACAGCCTTTGCCAGCACAGAACTCCACTGTGCACCATGGCTTCTGTAGTATTAAATACAGCAGGCTAACCAGTGGCTGGTTTTATGCTTTCATTTCAGTCTCTCATATCTAGAGATTGTGTCTACCTTCTAAATTGACTTTTTTAATGATAATATATTTATTCCAAATTAATTGTTTTTAGTAACAATGGCAGGTCAAAGGCCTCAAAATAGTTTACAGGCACAGACAGAAAAGAAAAAGAAAAAAAAAAAGGGTAAAAACATGTTTTTTACTGTAGTACCCATATCTTTTTGCAGTTCAAAACTACTGTATTTGTTAGCTAATTTTCCTGATAGCTATCAGCCAGGAGCTTTTTTAACTGTGACTATTTAAAATCATCTGAGGGAATAACAGCTTTGTAGCCATAAATATGAAATACATTCCAAAAAGAAAATGACTAGGGATTGATGGCTTATTGTTTTTGCTTAAGCATGACAGTTTCAGCCTTCAAATTTCTGCAACTGCACTAAACATGAGACCTGCACTTTTCTGTGTCTTGGAATCCAGATTTATTTAAATGTACTTCTGGAAGTGCAGATATTATATACAGAAGTGGTCCATTTTGCCAGTAGACATTATAAAAAGGGAGATACTGCTTTCAAACATGAATGGTTTGCCCACAGTCATGGATAATGGATGTGTAAAGTAAACACTTGGCTAAACATAGCTGAATTACAAGGGAGTATGTGTTATCAACAGAAGTCTATGATGTCACCAATTAATATTCAGTCCCTGTAGATTACAAAAAGGAGGAGACCCTACCTTCTGCTCTGACAGACTAATGTGACAAATCCTTCTGATGAAAGTTATCTAAGACACCAATTATGTATAATTTTAATGATTTATTCATTGTGCTCACAGTGGTTGTGATAAGACATGAAACTGTATTATTTTTCTCACATTCTTGATAGATACATGGGTCATTTGCAGACCAGGGCTTGGAAGGAGGGGAGGAAAATGAAAGTAAAATGTAATTTACACTGCTCAGGCATAAATCTCCATTTTCCATTTTTTTTTTTTTTTTTTTTCCCCAGAAGAAGTTGGTTATCACTGCATTTTACTTATTATTGACATTTACCTGCCTCTGTAATTCTCCCTACAAAAGTAGAGGTCAGACTCCTCCAGTAAGGTGTACTCTGATAAGGAGAATATGCAGGATCTAACTTACAAGCCCTCAGAGCTGCTCAGTGAGAAAGAGATAGAAAGCATTGTCACATCCCCCTGATATGCAATCAGTTTTGTATGTAGAATACATCTTGCTTTCCAGGTCATTTTTGTTTCAGTTTCTTCAACCATGCAGACTTAGATCCCATGAGTGTGATACCATAGAATCATGGAATCATAGTAATTTGTACTGTTCATGTATACATAGCAATAATTTATTGATGAATATATACAACAGTGGGGACTAATTGTCTGCCAAGTTAAACATTACATGCTCCCCATACCTGACACAGATAACCTGATGAGTCTTTGCAAGCCAACCATTTTCCAATCTGGTGGGGACAGGTGAGCCATCACTGATCCCTGAAGCATCTGACCCTTGATGTTTCTGATTTATTGTCTTCTGATGGCATTTTCCTTGGAGCTTCATAATTTTGCAGTGCAGAGCTTTTCCTCTTCTATCTTTGGGTGAGCTTCCTCTCAACAAATGAGCTTCTGTTTGGGTTCTTACTTGCCTTGCGTAGATTTATGTCACCCATTTTCTCATAAAATAACAAAAGTATTCTAAGTAAAATTGAACCAAGTGCAAACAGCCGTGTATGTTGTGCCTGACTCTGGGGGTGCTAAGGGACTTTGCTATCCCTGCCCACACACCTAGATTTCTACTTACCCCAGGCACTCCAGGAGCAATCCAGGATTGGCTGCAGTGGTCCCTTGAGAACCTAGCAGAAAGATTTCCATTACTTTAAAGTACAGTAATTTCTTCATTGCGTGTGGGATGACTTCCTAAAGCTTTAAATCTCTTACACACAAGGTTTTCTGCTAAATTAGGGTATTCCTCAGAAAAGCTTTTCTATAGCAGAAGAGAGGCATCAAGGACCCAGAGACAAAAAAACCCACATTTAAATAGTGTAACAGAGAAATCAATACCAAATGAAAACAATGATACCGCATGGTTAAGAGGAAACAGCAAAATAATACAAAGACGAGTGCCAGTTGCTCTAAAGTGGTAGCTTTCATCCCCATGTGTTAGGAGTACAAATGCATAAACATTTTGCTTAAAACTGATGCTATGTTTTTCTCTCACATATAGGTTTTTGATTCTATCTTAGCGTATAAGGAACTGTTCTGAATGTGCATGAACATGGTTCAGGCTCATCCTGGTGGCTCACTGGGACAGACACAAAAGGCTAAATAAAAAATTTCAGCTACACAGTAAAGAAGAAAAAGTTTAGCAAACATCTCGCATTCCCTGTTTTCAAGCTTAATATTTTGAGAGGTGCTAGAACTTTAATTCAACTATTTATGGATCCTTTTCATATTTTGCCTTATAAAACCTCCCATATTTTATAAGGCAAAATATAAAAAATAGAAAAGGACAAATAAAGTATTTGTTACTGTCAGTGTGAAATTTAAATTTAAAAAAAAAAAAAATCCTATATTTTCAACTCAGCTACCCACAAAAAAAAGTCCATTATTCTCTTGGCTGTAATTAAAACCAGAGTCATATTTATGTCTTCATGTTTCCTACTGGCTTGAACTCATGGTTGCTCTTTGGTTTGAGAAAATGTTAAATAGACAAGGTAAGTGAAATTCTGGCCCTGATGAAGGCAGAGGAAGTTCTAATTCTTACTTTGAATAAGTCAGGATTGCAATTTATGGGAAAGCTTTTTTTCACTTTTTTTCTTTCACTCATAATTTTTCTATTAAATACTCCCATTCTCATCTGTTTTCAAAAGTCATTAGTCCGTCAGAACATTACCTCATTCTCACATCTGCAGCCCACACATCTTTGCTACTCTGAAGTAACACAGAGAGCAAATCTCAGATTATAGTGACATTAGAAGATACTGGAAGGGATAAGGATAGGGATTGGACAAGGATAATGGAAAAAAAATAATCTAGATCTGCTTTGGTAACTTAAGAAGTAAATGAACTCCATGAAGTACCCAACTAGGAAACCGATAAAGCATTTTGAACTTAATGGAGTGGGAAAGCAGTAACTGCTTCACATGACCTAAATTGTATACACTACTCTGTCTGATAGTCATTGCAGAAAGCTACAGAATGAAGCCTCTTCTCTGCATGACTTTTCATTTCACTGGGAAATCCTAATCCACAACACTACTAGTGAAACTAGTAGTGTAATATTATATCATATTTTGACATTCATGCTTTCTTTAACAAAACTGCAAAAAATCAGAAAAAAAGGATGAAAAATAGTTGAAAAGTGCAGCAAAATTAATAGAACAGTCCAGGGAGCTACATTTGTGTTTATAAATTAAACTTGACCCCTAATATGAAATGGACTATATTTTTAGCTTTTTTTTTCCATCCAAAACTGAAGGGCTTGATATAGTACACCTATTGGGAATGGTGCCTGGTTTATGCAAATTATTCGAGGGTGTTGTATTGGAGCTTGGTGATTTAAAAAAAAAAAGGTAGAATTATATTCAGAATACGTTTAACAAATGAAATTATAGACAGGTGAGTCCCAGTTCATAATGGAATTCCTTCACACTCATGAGTACACATGTAGCCAACAAAGCCTAAAGAGCTTTAACCCATAAGACTTGAGGTGACTTGTTCAAGATCCATAGAAAAAGCCTTTAGAATAACTTTTTGCATGAATGGAAGAGTTCTATTTTTCACAAAAAAAAAATAATAATAAAAAAAAAAGTCAAAAATCATAGTAAATTTTTTTTTTTCCAACACCAATTTCTACACAGTCAAGAACCTAGGACAGATGTGGGAATTGTTTCAGTTTCAATTCTGCACTCAATCACTCAAAAAAATTATAAAATTTTCTTGAAAACTCTGACTACTGAAATTCTGCACTAATAAGAACATTTCTAGAAGAAGGGCAGCACTTTCTATTATAGAGTTAAGAATTTTAATTTTTAAAAGAGAATACAATACAATAACAGTTCCTACACTCACATATTTTTAAGAAATCTGTTCATATTTTCTTCTATAACCTTTTCTTTCCACTAGAAAAATGAGAAACCCACTGTTTTCCACATTGCTATTCCAATTTGTTTACTATTTAAAATCTGTTAGAACATAAAGTACTAATTTTCTTAATGGAACCTATACTGTTACATATAAGTATATATCTTTAAAATTCAGTCTCTTTAAGGAACAGACTGAAGGTTGCCTTTTTATTATCTCTGATTTTCATCTTATTAAAAATTCTCTAGCATGAATGGATCTTCCAGTATTATGAACATTGAGTAATGATTCACTTTAACAACCAACTATATTAGAGTAAAATCAGGCTTGAAGAACCTTACTTTCTGAGTATCTTCTATGTGCCAAAATATTTTTCCATTAGTAATGGCATATGGTAAAAATTTGGGTAGCATTCTGTAATAATTTTCTCTGATATCTTCTGAAGTTACAATGCCTAAAGTTCTCAAATAGAAAAGGACAGTACAGAACAGATGAAAGAATAAACAAGACTAAACAATCCACAATACCAAAATATACATAACAACTTCCAAATCCTTTTATTTTCACAGTTGGTGACATTGGCCTCTGTTTAAATATGATTTATTCTTTATGGAAAAACAGAGAAGAAATAAACAAAGGAGCAAAACTGTCAGAGTAACGATACTGGAGTGGCATGTGGCAATTGCATGACAAAATTTCTAGCAGTAGAAAGCTTCAGTGCGCAATATGATGATTCTTGTTTCAGGATGGCAGGTAACTCAGGACCAGAGATGTAGCAGATTAGTGTTAAAATGAAAGAAAAATAGATTTATAAATAGTAGGAACTGCAAGCGCATATTCATGCAAAAGTATTTAATTTACAGTTTATAGCCATCTCAGTTAATTTATTGCCTTATTGGCCTGTCATTTGCTGATGCAGTTCAGATAAACAGATCTTAAAGGAAAATCATTCTGAATTATCTAGGTTACATTTTTTTGATAAATAATTCCTATGTACTTTGGAAAAAACAAGTCAGTTCTTCTTATCTATATGTCAATGACTACTGAATTGAAGAGACAAGAAATACAAATAGGCTAATAATTATAACCGCAGGAAATAAGATACCTTTTTTCCAGGTCTACATCCTCATCAGAGTCAGTTTGATCTTCTGGAAAAAAAAGGCCGTAATTCACACATGTCAACTTCACCTACCATCACTTTCAGGAAACAAGTATAGTTGCTTGGTCTTTGAACTTTATTATTTTTGAAAAAAAAGATTGCTACCTTGACAATTCAGTTAATAAACAATAATTCATTAAAATAATGTAATCTGGCTACTGGTGCAAAAGACAATAAAAAATGTTTATATATCTTAGAGAAAAAGATGGCTAAGGCGAATCTTCATCCTTTACTGCATGCAAGGTGGAAACATAATTGACAAGGGATGAGGCAAAAGCTGAGCCATGGAATGCCTTCTTTACCTCAGTCTTCCAGGGTAATACCAGTTGCTCTTCATGTGCTCAGACCCTGAGCGGGAAGGCAGGGACAGGGAGAAGAAAGAAGCCCCTATAATCAAAGGGGAAATGGTTAACATCCTGCTACATCACCTAGACACACACAGGAAGTAAGGGACTCTTGCTTCTGGGAAAAAGGACTTGGCTTTGGGTCAAAAAAAAAGTGCGGTGGGGCAGCTATTGTTCATTTTCTCAGAGTCTCACTGCAGGATGAGCAATTTTTCATATAAATCACCTTCTCTTTGTAGACTTTTGCTATTAATATTGTTGCTGTTACTGTTTGTTTCTTATTTCATTACTGTTTCCAGTAAATTGTTCTTTTCTCAACCCCATAATTTTCACTTCTTTGTGCCTCCAATTCTCACCTTCATCCCCACACTGGGAATGGGGAGGGGAAATGGTGAGTAGTGGGTGAGTGGTGTCTGGCTTGGGAGACTCTTGGGAGGGCAGGGGGGAGGCACTAAATGGGAAGTACCATTCCTAAACCGCAACAGGGCTCTTTTGGTACCAGCATATGTATGCTTTCTAGATAATTATGTGACACAAAATGTAAAAATGGATTTCACTGCAAAATATGTAGTAACCAAAGTATTTACTTTCAAAAACACAGTGCCTAATCGACTCTGGTAAAGCAGGGTTGAATAAAGTTTTTAATAAAAGTAATCAATTGTATAGTATCTTTCATGAGTGAAGTCATATGCAACTTACTCTGACACCAGAAGTAGCTCTGATGAAGTTGATTGCACAAAGTAGTTATTTATTGATTATAACAATATTGACAATGTTCTTTACAAAAAGAATGAAAAATACATTGCAGCTCTTGCAGTCTAGCCCCAAGCAGTCATTTTGGTTATTTCTGTGGTTTTAACGGATTGTCTGTAGACTCATTTCAGATGCTTCAAAGACAGGTTTCAGCTCCAGGCTGAAACATCATGGCTCATAACACACTTAAAGCAAGCAGCACACATAAGCACATTCACTTGCAACACATTCACTTGCAACAGAAAATGTTAGTAAAATAATTAGATATTCAATAGAATTTAGATCATTTATACAATAACACAATTTTTTTTCAAATCACAAAATTAATACTTGATGGATTTTTGTTTAGTTAGCATTTTATATTGTTCGTCTGTTAAGTTCTGCTGAAAACCTGGTGAGCATTTAGTAGGCTGGAATGTATTTTTTCCTTATATACGTAGAAAAGGCCTAAACAGATTGTGTACCTAAATTTAAGAAAAAAAATATTTTTAACATCAGAACTGAAATTTAAATAATTTTCTTTCCTGTAAGCTGCAATTGGCATATGTTTTCTTACTAGCCTCAATGAACAGAATCTGTCATCCCATTATTGGAACGGTGATCACTATAGTTATATATAACTATTGTAGCATGTCTATAGTTACATATGTATTATGACTTGGATATAGAAAGGTGGAACATGAAATAAATTTTTTTTCTAATTATTCAAAAATTACTAGATAAATAAGATCTGGGTACTGAAAGCTGTCTATTTATGAAACCTAATTGTTCAATGAGAGATTTTTCTTCCTATCCCCTTTATTCACTTCATTCTCATATAACCAGAACAAAGAAGGATCAGTTTAGGTTATCATGGAAAGCAGACTAAACATTATGGCAAAATTTTAGATTAAAACAAAAGATAAATAATAACATCCTTAGGAAGATGTTCTGAGTTTACTAAGCTTATGATCTAAGGGCTTCAACAATATTCTTAACAAGATTAATTTTTTTTTCTGCAAATCATGAAGGAGTTAAGGATATTTTAAATTCAATCACAATTTATTTATGTCCATTAGCCAAAATATTCGGGGGGGGGGGGAAGGGGGGTTTTTTGGGTTTTTTTGACAAAATGAAAATGTCTGTCCCTTACATAACATATTTGCAAGGAACTCTGTACTTCAGCCTGGACAAAATGAATTTTCCAGATTATAATAAACTTCTTTATCATGGAAAGTATGTTATGCCTCATCAGTGGAAGTATTCCAGCTCTGATGGGTGGGCATTGAATAACCCAATCTAGTAAAATATGTTCTTGCCCAAGACAGGGGGTTTATGACTAGACGGTCTTCGAAGGTAGGTCTCGTCCAACCAAAACCATACTATGATTCTATGAATCCAGTGAGTCATGTTGGCACAGTCTTTATTTTGTTGGACTGTACATTTTGTTACTTTATATTATAATCAATAATTCATTATAATCATAGAGTCATTCAAATTATGTTCCTCTTGAGAAAGCATTCAAAGTTCTTTTTTCCATTTTTTCTTCAGAAAATATAGGAGCACATTGTTCACTTCTCCCTGGTCAACAGAAGCATAAGCCTGTGATAAGTTTTTTTACATAGCTTTGGATTTATATCTCTTCTCTATTGCTTTTAGTATTTTCTGACAAAGAAAACCACTGACAAGTTATAAGTAGAAAAATCACACAATCATGGTTTTGGTTGAGAGGACCTTTAAAGATAATCTAGTACAATCGTTCTGCCATGGACAGGGATACATTTCAAGTTGGTCAAAGCCAAAGCCCCATCCAACCTGTTCATGAACCCTTATAGGAATGGGGCATCCACAACTTCTCTGGGCAACATACTCCAGTACCATACTACACCCATTGTAAAATACTTCAGCTTATCTTCATTGGAGAGATGTTCAAGCCCTCTTATCATTTCATGGCCCTCCACTGGATGCACTTTAGCAGGTACATGTCCTTCTTGCACTGAGGGCCCAGAGTTGGACACAAGATGTGTCTCAAAAACTCAGAGTAGAGGGGCAGCATCACCTCCCTTGACCTATACAGCCCAAGATAGAGTTGACTTTCTCAGCTGCAAGTGCACTTTTTCTCCTCTAAGAAGGGGAATAAAATACTGAAGGTAGAAAATAATTACTTAAAAAGAAAAGACTTTAGATATCAGAATTAATTTGTGGAAAGGCTTAGTTTATGAATATGATATATGTCATATTTTTAATACAAGTGTTGCATATTCACTACATATATTTGATAGCATGATTTATGTGATTCTTTGTCTCAAATAATAAACAAAGAAGTAGTTTTAAAGTAAACACTTGATTTTTTTTTTCCTTTCAAATTTCTTACTCTATATCAAGTTCAGTGTCTGCTACTGGCATATGCAAGAGGTTTGAGTAAATTTGAAAGGAAATCCATTTATATTAATACAATTAACAAAAAGAGGGGTATTCACATTCTTTATTGATCAAATATGTTTTTAACAGTAGTCTCTATATAACATGAACCTCAACCATCCAATTGTTTCTTTCTGCCACATTTACAATAACATTTTTTGGTACCTGAGATTCCAAAACCAAGTAGCACACCCTTCTAAACTGTCACAAATTATAATAGTTTAACTTTATTTCCCACAGTAGGGCAGGCATATAAATTTAAACATTTCTATTTTAACAACTCAGCATTCACTTATTTACATAATTACTGTGTTTGCCATACTTATCTTACATGCCAAAAGCCCATCTTTTTAAAACATTTCAGTCTATCATTTGCTCATATTTCAGCTCTTTATGATATCTGCCTGAGGATAATGCACTAAGTTTAGCAGGTCAAATACTATGTCTGTGTAAAAACACTGAAGACATTTAGATTTTTTGTTTTTTCAGTCAAGATACTGCGGAAAATAAATTGAAAAGCAGCCAGTTACTTGATTTAATTTCATAGTTTCTATCAGGAGCAGTCCAACAAACTCATAATAACTCCCATTTTTCACACAGTGACATATCTTCACTTCTAAACAAAACTAATGGGCAGTGGAAACATTCATGCACGGATCAGAATTTAAATGAATAACGTCATTAGATAAAAAATGTTGAAATGCAGAGTCCATAAATACCTATTATGAAATTAATGGCGGGTGCTATATTTAGTTAATTTTAATAATCAGTGTAAGTCCTTAAAGATATTATTTGTCTTTTATGCTACTTCTATAGCACAATTTGGATCTGATTCTAATCATAAATACATATCCTAATACTGTACAATTGTATCACTGTCGCTTGTCATGCTTCACCTAAATTTTCCAAAAATTCATCTAATAATAGTATCAATTTATTTAAGTGAATGTTCAGATTTTTGTGGTATATTAAAAATGATCCAGGGGGCCATGTATAAAGCAAAAGAATATATTCAACCATTATCCACCCAGCCAAAAATTTCAGAGCTTCAGAAAGTAGGTCATACCATAATAGTGACATTGAACTTTTCAACTGGGAGTAATTAGGTTTTATTTTCAGTGCTCAGTGACCTACTCTGAAAAAATAAGATAATACAGGAATGGTTCAGGGAGTTTGTTTGTTTGTTTGTTTGTTTGTTTGTTAGTGGCTTGCTTTATTATTTCTTTCTACTGTATATACCTTAAGAATCCATAATTGTTACCTATCCAGAAAATAGCAACTGACAGCTGTGTGGGGTACTTCTGCTGTTTAATATGTCATAAAGAATCTGTTGTAGACAATGATGTTATCATTATGGAACAAGGATACCGTCTATTATTTCAGATTCAAATAATTCTGCATTAAATCATTTCAACTGCAGTGTCACTTGCAGGGAATGTGAAAGCAGAAAAGTTACTGTGTATGAAACAAGCTTTGCAGTAATACAGAGGGCATTTGAAGCACACTTCCTTGTGTATTCCCTCTAGGGTGCTTTAGAAAGCTTTTCTTTTATTTAATGGCTGCTTCCTAATGCAAAGAGACATAATAAAATGCTCTTGCATCTGCTAGCTCACATAACAAGACACATTTTTCCTTTTTGGGGCTGGGGTGTTCTAAAAGCCTTTTGACAAAATTCAGTCTACCACGTTACAACATGAACTTAATAACTCCCAAGAGCTTTAAATTTTTTATTTGTTACTAATGTCATTACAAGAAGAAATACCCTTCTACCCCTTATCTTTGACATGCATTTGTCCCATGTATAGTTGTGTGGGGTGCCCTGCTGCAACATGTCAACCTGTATTGTAGTGCAGCAAGAAGTATAACGACATGATGTGTCAGATGTTAAATAACATGAGAATGCATGCATGAAACTTTCACAGACAAGGGACTACACTTATTCAGAGGCAGACTGCTTCTCTGGCACATGCATAGCTGTGAACTGGGAGTGAGAAGTCTGCAATGCCTTCATCCTGTTACATGGAGCATACAAAGGGCAAGTTTTTAACATAGTAAACCCACCGCAGGCACTGCTCCCTATTTTACTAAATATGACTAAATATCCCCAACGGATACAGAGATTATCAAGTGCAGTAGCGGATGTGCACCAAAGAGGAGCAGAGTCAGGAACCCAAGAACTAAAGGAGATTTTTCCAAGTCTTCATTATTTATTTTTTTCAGTGAGAAAACCCCTCCCATTATTATTTTTAAATGCTATCTCCTTTGAAATTCACAATACAAGACACTTTCTCAGTGGCAGCATTAAGACTTGACCATTCTGCCCCTGACTGTGCCTTGAAAAATTATCATGAGTTTTTTTCAAAGGCTCAGATTTCTCTCTTTTTTTTTTAATACAGAAATTTGAGAATAATTCAAGCTCTGACAATTACCTAAAAGCACTCTCACCTACATATTCATTTTATTCAGAACCTAGTTTTGAAACTTGTTATCAAGTGAAAAATAGTCTGCTGTTTGATTACTGATGCAATTATGACAAAAAAAAAAAATTGTATGTAGTGTCTCTATGTTCTGATGATGTTCTGAGCTTAATACCACTTCAACAATGTTCTTCAATAAACTGGTGTCTGTACTCAGAAAAATAAAGTTTTCTCTTTTTTACAAGACTTCAGAGAATTCAGAAACGGGGACTGATTTTAATCATGTTGATACCTATTCCCTCAGATTTTAGATGGATTAATTGTGAGAAGTGCTTTTGGGGGGAAAAAAATGTAGTGAAAAACTTCCTATTGCTTCTTGATCCCTAGGTCATGAGGTTTTCCTAAATATTTTCAACTCTATTTATCGAGTAGAAAAATAGTTGAGATACTACTGATCTTTTTGTCTAACTGCTAAACTGTCCTGCTCTATTAGGCAGAAGAGTGGTAAGTTTATTATTGTAATTTTGCTGGTATACCAGGAGAAACATACATTTCACATCAAAACCAACGAACAGTTTATAAGAGTTTTGAGCCAGTAAGAGGGCTTACAATTCCAATTCAGCAATTACACATGCATTTAAGCTTATTCCCATTGAGCAGAGTAAAGAATGTTATTAGGTACTTCATTGAATAAAGATCTGTAAGAATATATCTAAAATAACATTTAGATAAATACATTTTCAAATACAGTGTTTCGGGGGTTTTTTTGGGTTTTTTTGTGGTTTTTTTTGGGTTTTTTATTTGTTTGTTTGGTTGGTTTTGTTTTGGTTTTTTTTATTTAATGAAATTAAGCTAGCTTCTCTGTTCCCACCATGCAATTTTTTGGAGCCATGTGGGATACCTACTGCAGATAATATTCTACAATAGCATTTATTTTTTTCACATTGAGAGTGGTAGAAGTAAATCCTAACATTTTAATTTCAGTTCTGGCAAATATATAGCTGACTCTGCAGCAGGAATTGTGCACAAACTCCAGAAGAAACTGTTCTAAGAAAAGAATAGAAACCAAACCAATGGATAACATTTTACAATGGAAAATTCTTTTTGTTTCTGTGAGAACGAAAGACCATATTAATTATGGTGCATCCACAAAAGTATGACAGAAAGTTCAGATCTGAAAGAAATTTTAAACTCAGTCTAATCTAAAACGTGCTGTGAATTAAAATATATTTATTTTGGCATTTAAAAATTATATAAAATTTCCCCTAAAATACTTCTGACTTATAATTCAAGGACATCAGTGATTTTACATTATAAAAAGCAATTCTGTGCACTTGCTTTTAAACAAGAACATTTTTTTTATGCTGAGTTTAGTAGCAGCTCACAGTATTCAGTAGCAATTACAGAGGTGGTTAAATAAGAGTCCACAACACTTTCTGAATATACTTTACAGAGAAGTAGAAATTTCAGTTTTAATATCCTTTAAAAGCATCTGTTAATCACAGAACAAGCCACAAACAGACACCAAAGAGAGAATTAACACCACAGCTTGTACCTGACTGATATGAATCAATAGACTTTGGACTTTGAGCTGGAAAAAACAGAATTTCACACCACTAAAGACATAGGCAGTTTAAATGCCTATTGATTGTAAAACATATCATTATACCACATGACACTTTTCACACTTAGCTGATTTCTTGCAGCCATGCGCTCACCAGTGTCAGCAGGACTAAGGATTGGGTAAGACATTATGCAGGATAGAAAGGGAAGAAACAGCATGCACATTTTGAAAATTATACCTGTGAAAGTAGCTTTAAAGTACAAATTAAGGTGAGTTAAGAGTATCCCCAGTGAAAATCTTGTTAACAATTGCCCCTTTTAAAACAGAAGTTGGGCTTTCTTGGGCAAGTGTTAAGAGTATACTGTGTGACAAATGCAACAAAGCACACCATTTTTTCACCATGTATTCTATTTTGAATGACTGGAGAAAAGCACAATTATCATTAACTGATCTGATATAGTAATAGCAAAACACCTCAGTACCAAATGTGAATATCAGATTTTAGAGGAGTTGCTTTGGCAACAAGGCTGTATAATGGACATAATTCCTGGTACAATCACCACTGCTAGTATTTACATCCTTGTTATTGCTCCTCTTCTCATAGTAAGTGATGAATAGCTGTCATCAGTGTATCTAACAAGTATTTGAAAATTAACACATTATGGTTGTGGCTATGACTAAAGGTCATGCACATAGTCATAGAAATATATTTTGCTTTGAGAGAACACATTTCAAAGTGCTTCATTCTCAACCAATCCATTCAAAGTACACCAGTGGAAGATATAGCAGTGATTTCTCTGTCAGTGACTTCCTTTGAGCGATACACATCTTCTCTGAGCTGAAGCTGGAAAGGAGGAGCTTACATTTTCAGTGAAGAGGAGCTAGCTAACTGCACTTCCCAACATTTTGCTGTCAATTTTTCAGATACTTTTTTTGTCTACTGTTCTGTGTCAAACTGCAAAGGAATTACATGAAATAGTATTTACTGCTCTCTGTGGCTTGTCTTAAACAAAAGCTGTTCTAATTTTTTAGAGCTCAAGTCTGTGCTGTCCACTGCTGTTTCAGAGGTTTGGGATTTGTTTGGATAATTTTAATGATATTTTTTATTTCTTTTGTAACTTAAATACTGTATGAAAAATAAGTAGATAATGTCTGTGTCCAGACTATCCACCCACAGAAGTGTGTTGACATTATTACAGGCATAAGGAAATGGATACTTAGTCTACCACTGGCATGAAGTTAATTTTACCTGTCTTTTTTTAAAATCTGCTACAAAAACCCAACCAACCAAAAAATAAAACCAAACAAACAAATAAACAAAAAAACCCCCCAACACTAAAAAAACAACCAAACAAGCAAACAAACTCCAAATCAAATCAAAACAACAACCCACAAAAAAACTCAATAAAAATGTACATGGAATTTTTTGGCTTCCAACAGAAAGATGGAATAGGTCAACCAGTCACCAACAGTAAAAAAAGATAAAAAAATAGAGACTTTATCTTTCAGAATGTGTCCCTGTTGGTGACACTCTATCACTCACATTAGCCATAAAGGAACATAATACAGTGTTGTACGTGATGAACAGGAACACAAAAGGCAGTATAAAAAGAATAGTATTTGTCTGTCTGCTTGGTTCTCTTGCACATTTGTGGAAACACTGTGAAAAAAGTTCAAGCGCAATATCACCTGTCAAAATACATTTGCATCAGTGTTAATGGATGGCACCTTGTTGACACTGCAACATTGCATGTATTATTCTTTGAATCACGATACAAAATAACCCAGAGCTTGAATTCATTGGGGGTTTTTGACATTGTTTGCAGTCGAGTATTTTAAATTATCCATTCAGACTTTTCAAGTTTCAAAACAGAGCTTTATGCTGAAAGAGTTAGTTGGACTTATTGCCACAGTCACATTAGCAAAGAGAATGAGTATTTTAAAAACCTTTCAAAAAAATCTTCTTAACTGAAATGTTCCAGCTTGTCTGATTCACTTTAACTTTCTCTGATGTTTGAGACTTCTTAGAAATGCTAGCACAAGTTATCTTAAATATTTGAAATCCTTTAATTCAAAATGATTTTCAGTTCTCTTTTATTCTTAGAATTATTTTCAGGTCACAAATTATCACTGATGGAGGAGTTGATAATGTAATCTTCAGGTTCTGAATATCTGAATTCTTGTTTCCCTAGGGAAAAGTGCAGCATGTTAATAGTATGTTAAATATGCATAAAAGTACATCTCAGCATATTCTTAATTCCTGTGGACTGCTGAAGCATATATCTTAATTTTGCTGTAACTTGTTTCCAGGGAAATGCTGCAGAGCTGTTAAAGAAACACAAAAATTAAAATGCAAGAGAGATGCTAAGTCTAATTGATAAATATCTAGCTTTATGATAAAACAATAGTTGTCATGAAAAATTGGAACAAAGAAGTATTTCTCAGAGCCTACAACAGCTTTTTTTCTTAAAAAGATAGCTCTGCTATGAATATGCAGACTGACAAATACCAGTGGAAGATAGATCCTTAGAAAAGATCTTGTATGCTGAAAAAGCACCAAATACTTACTAACTACAGAATGAATGCTGGCAGTTAAAGGTTCACGAAGAACTAGCATTAGGAGCAAGCTAGCCAAAAAGAACAATGTTTTTCAAACTCTTGTATTTCCTGAGTAATGATGCATAGAATGGCAGACATCTCAAGAGAATAATTTATCTGAACTGTTCCCTTTTTTGGTTAAAAAAAAACCAAAAACAAACAAACAAACAAAAAAACAACAACAACAAAAAAAACCAAAAAAACAAAAACAAAAAAACAACCAACCAACCAAGAAACCAACCAATCAAACAACAACAACAAAAAAAAAACCTCAAAAGAAAAAACAACCAAAAGCCACCATGAGTGACTGATATAAAATTTCCCCCTTTTTCAGGGTGTTCAAAATAAGTTGTCTTCCAAGCTGGCAGCAACATGCCAAACTAGTGAAAACGAGCAGTCAGCACAATCCTTGATGAAAGAGAGATATTTGATTAATTGGATTGAACTGCATAAACTGGTTGTTAGAACAAATTGGCAGCTTGGATTTCCTTCATAATAGTCAATGGAGGGAAAGACTTTTCTTGTGAATTACTTATAAGTGAGATGCAAGAATAAAATACCTCTGCAAGTGTCTAAATAAGCAGTTTTGCATAAGTAATTTGAATTCTAAGTTTTATGGGGCTAAGTCAGGTCATACTAATTCCTCCCACAGTATTCACTGAAGAAACTATTTTAGGAAAAAATCTAGGGTTAGGAATAAGACAAGCAGCAAATCCATTACTTCTTGTTGTCCAGATCTTCTAAGTTCTTTAGATTTTCTTCATTTTTACATGGAATTTACTAGTAAATAGCTACATAACCAAACTGACCTAAAATACTTAATGTGGTGATCAGGTAGGACAGTAGGTTTGTAAATACAAAGAGAGTGAGAATCCAAATTTTATGTGGGCCCAGATTTTACACTCCAAAAGTGTGCTTACTGTACTAATAAATTTTTTCTATAAAATTCATATATGGGTTTGACCCTTATATTAAACAATCAGGAATTCAGATTCTGTTTTTGATTCTTTCTCATTTTGGATTGAGAATTGTCACACTTCTCTGGCATCATTAATTAAAACATTTGTACTGTAACGAGCTATGCTACATAAAAAAAATTAATATGTTGGGGTTTTGGGTTAAAAGCCTTCATAAATTAAAAAATGAAACAAACCACAACAATAATTAAAAGAAGAAAGAACCCCAAATGTTTAATATTTACAGGTTCACAAGTTTAACCATCCTGGACCTTTAAGTGTTTAATGGCAACACCTACTAAATACTCAATCATATCAGATTGCAGTTTCTGCTCACTAGATGGGAATTTTCTACTCTGTTGAACCAAAGCTTTACACTTTCATTAGCTCACATTCTCTGTCATGACACCAGTGCCCTCTCATCAGATCGAAGGCTGAGCTGAGTGGTACTGACAGAGAGAGGCAAATAGAAGGAAACTGATGAAAGTGCTAAATGTTCGCCTTTTAGCTAAAATCTGTATGTGGCTTTGCTGACCACTGATTTCCTTACTTGTTCTAACAAATGGGAATGTGTCTTGTGTTCAATGTATACATACTAAGAGATTCGATTTAAACCAAATTTCATTCTTTTTTTTTCTTTTTTTTTTTTTCCCAGAAAGAATAAATTTTTCCTGAGCTTGAAAGAAAATTTTTTTGTTTCTTTCACAGAAAGCACTCAGGACTGTGAATTTAAAAGATTAAATGTGGAAACCATAACTATGTAACCGAATTTTCAAGTGCTGTACTCCAGTGAGTCAAACATAGTTCACTGAAATTTGTAAGAACCATTTGATTTCTTAACAAGAGAAGAAGCTGGATCAGGTGGTGCTGTAAGATATTTATTTTAATAACAGCTGAAATTATAGCCTGTTCCTGTTTCTGAGATTTTGTTCAGACTCAAAACTGACCTGAATGAATTCAAGCTGAAATGGAAAATTATATCTGAGAGGTTCAATAATTTGAATAACTGTTTCTATTTGAATCCTAGTGGAAGAATCACAAAGTCAAAATATTATAATCTGCACTGGTCTGATCTGAAAAAGAGATTCACAATTGAAATCCCTTTTTCATGTCCAGATGCATAAGCATTAGAAATCCTCTGAGTAATCCATTTCTTGTTAAAACTAAAGCCTCAGTTTGATCACAAAAATAGATAAGTATATAAAAATGAACAATATAATCATACCATACAAATGTCTGAGTGATGGGCAACTGTAAATCTGAAAACCAAAATTACTCTGATTCATTGAAATATACTAAAAATCTGTCAAACTGTAAAACTTATCATGATCATAAAAATTGTTCTTTTGGGTAATTGTTACACAAACAGAAAAAAATTACTGAATGGTATTTTAATACTAGAAAGATCTACAACAGAAAATATAACTTCAATGTATTATACAATATAGTATAAAATACTATGTTTATTGTCTTTTTAAACAAAAATAAAAGAAGCTCTTTTTTCAATAAATTGATATTCACTGCTTACCTGATCATAATTTTTAGGGTAATTTCCCATTTTCAGAATAATACATTTAAAATATAACTAATAAAAGTGGAATTATTAACATACACTGCACAATGTTAACATATATTGGCCATATTAAGTTCCTTTTTCCTATTTTGTTCTATAATATACATAGCTATTCCCAGCTGAATACCAGTTAAACAAGAAGATGTGAGGGCAAGAATTCAACCTGAAAAATTGCTCTCAGCTTTGAAATCTCTTGGAGAGACACACATTCACAGTGGACACATGTCAAGCTAGCAGTGTTTTGAAAACAATTTCGGAGACAGACTTGAGAATTACTTCTCATCTCGAGAGTGGTGACCATGGCACAGACCTAGCACAGAAAAAAATGTCCAGTTCTGTCTTTCCTATTGTTAGCTTTTATGGGTGTACAAATACTTGATTTCAAAACCAGACATTTTAATATATTTTAATATTTGTTTTTAAAAATTCTGTTTTTATTAGAGAATTATGCCAGATTAAATGGCTATGAAAGATAACTGATATTTTATGGTTATGTGCATAGTATTTTGTGCTGATGTGTGATACTGACATTTCAGAAACTTTCCAAGACACTGTAGTAATTTTGATGAAGCTTTTCTACAGGTTTCTTGCATTACCTCATTCATCCTTTGCATACAGAAACAAGTTGTTGGTTCTTAGCATACAGGTTGTTGAATCCTGTGAAACACTGTCTTGATATCATAGAGGAATACATATCATATGAAATGGAAGGACATTACCATTTCAAGTGTTATTCAAAATGTATTACTTGATAATATGAAGCAGGATTTGAGAATAACGCAGATAGCTCCAAGAGACAACAAGCATGTTTTAGGTAACATCTTTAGAATGCAAATGTTTATAAGATTATGCATTGTTTCTAGTTGCTATACATGTTTATTTTGTTGACCTTTTCTTATGAATTTCCTTTTCCAATTATAGTATTCAGACATAATATAGTTGTTTCATGAAAATTTAGAATATTGACAGAGTATAAGGACAGGTGCATTTTATTAATACTGTCAGGAATCTTGTAAAATTTGTTGTAAAATTAATTAGTTTTGGTGTGATAAAAGAAAACAAATGAGATTTAAACTCTATTATAGAAAAATACACAAAGGTAATGAATGCAAAAGAAACAAGTATTATTCTGTAATTAATACATTTTATATAATATGCTGGTTGACAGTGGCTCTTAATTTTCCCATTATATATATTTTTTCTTTTTTTTGAAAACAAAAAAGGATAGCTGAAGCACTCTTAAAAATTAATACCCAAATTCTTCTACTGCTCAACTGCTTTTTAGAATGCCTCTAATAAAAAGATTTATGAGACTGGACATGCTTTGCCCTAATTTTGTAATGTTTTGTTTACTGTAGTCATTTCATTCACTGGTGTCTCTGGTCTTCCTCACCCCTTAAACTTTTTACCTTTTAATCAAGCAAATAGTCATCTGGCTTACAGTGTCTTCAAATGACTTCATTCTACATTTGAATCTGAAGTTTGAAAAAAACAAGGCTGATTATAATTTTTCTCCTTACATATAGCCCTGAGATTTAGTTAGTTGTCCCTTTACCTCTCAACTTTCAATTCAAATGTCTGGAAATGAGAGGTTAGGCAGAAGCAGGAAGAAAATCAAGTGATGGAAACTTAACACTTAAAAAGCTATTCACTTCAAAGCTGCTTACAAAAGCACAAAGCAAAACAAAACCACCCACATTTTTCAAGGTTCTATCACCTGAAAAATGTTAGCATTTTTGTTTCTGCCTGAATTTTACCATCAGAGTGATTTGCTCTTTTCCAAGGTTCACAGTAAACCTGTGAGCCATCAAATTGCGTATTTCACTGAAGTGTAGCCATTTTGAAAATATTGTAGCCCTGAGATGTCAATAAAAGCAATGTAAGACCCTGCATTCACTCTATTTCTATGAAAATGTTTTGAAAACAATTTTATTTCAGAAAAATGGTTCTTCATTCTCTTTGGGCATTAAGAAATTAACTCACACATCTCTTTATGCTTTCTGCAGAGGATAAAATCTAATGGCAGGGTGTGCGTGAGTACTGTAAATGCTGCCATTTTCCAGGCTTGATATTATTAATCGGGACTGTCAAGTTTAGGTCAAGCGTTTATACTCATTGTGCCTCAGTACTTCCAGTGTTTCAAACATATCTGTCATGCACAGCAAATGCACAGTGCAGCACAATCTATGGCACTGAGAGGCAAATATGAAATCTTTTAGCAGAAATGAGCCAATGCTTTTACCTCATTTATCTGAGCTGCCACCATTTTTAATAACAATTTCATTTATTTGACAGCTGCATACACTTTCTAAATAAGCAATTTCCTTGAATTTGCTGATTTGCAACATTTTTTTTTTTAAGTTGTCTTTTTTTAATTTTTTTTCCTTTTTCTTTTTTAAACAGCTTTTTTGTTATACAGAGAGAGGGGAGAGTAGAGCCATACTGTTAAGTATAGATGTGCATTTTTAAAAGAAAATATATTTTAAAATGTACACTATCTTTAATCCTAAATTAAAATTGTTGCTGGAATGGTGTTATGTTAGCCCTTGGGCATATGTGATTTCAGCATTTAATTAACTCTGAAGTCCTGTAAATGGGGCTTATGTGTCTGTGTAATGTTCAAGGCAGCCAAGCTGAATCCATAGAAGAAAACTGCTTGGAGGGGCTGATGTCCTAGAGAAGTAAGTCTGCTCTATCTGAGGCAGACAGACTTTATCACATGGCTACATGTACTAAATTAAGAAGTGGGGAAGTTCATCCAAAGTGCACAGATTAAAATTTTCTATAGGCCTAAAAATGACTCTAAGGCATGAATGAGCCTGTCACTTTTTCTCTGCCTCTTCAGCAAATGATGGATTCACTCTATGCCCATAACATAACCCGTGAGATATGCCTGGCTTCGTTGGTTATTCTTCATTCTCAGTCAAGCTGAAATAGAGGCTGTGGTTAAACAAATCTGCTTTTATGGAGCAAAGCACTGTGAAACGGAGCTGATTATGGCCTGACACATTGAATTAGACTGTTGTGTAAAGCAGTGCTGATGATTTCATTGTTTCAGGGTTCTATTGGCCTGTCTGAGCCTTTCCTCCTGTCTCAAGCCATACACATTTCTTTTTCCCCTTAGCTTTAATAATCCTTTTCTTTTTAGTCTGTTTACTGTTTGTAACTGACTCCACAGTATAATTTAATTTATAGGTCTGTTTGATAAAAGTTTAGTGATGAATGGATTAAAGGAACAGGATCATATATTTCTCTATTATTTTCCTCAAAGACAGACTGCATTTTAAAACATTACAATCACATATATAATCACTTCTAAATTTCATTTATAAAAAGAGTAAAAGTGTTGGCTGATTAAGGACACTAGCTAACAATCTACTAGCCTGAGCCAGAGATCAGAGTCCAGGATATACTGGGTTCCAAGACCTCATGATACTGAACAATTTTTCCTGCTCTGGAGAAACAAGAACCACTTCAACTTTCTACTTAATTTTCAGTCTTTTAAGTCATTAGTCCAGATGGCACTTGGCAATGAGTTCCTTGATTTATTTCCTGTGTTTGAACCTGTTGGCTACTCTTTCTATATTATTGTGGTTGGGCTGTGAAAATGAGAAAAATGGGAAAAAAGTGGAATTTTTATTAGTATATGAAATATATTCCACCTTGTATATCTCCATTCACCTTAGAAAGCTCAGTTATTGGTTATGTGATTAGTTTTCATCACTCTCAGTAGATTCTGAAAACCTCTTATTACTGCTAGGAATGAGATTTTTTATGGCTAAGATGCCCAGGACTGCTCAATCTCTGAAACGACAGAACTACATGCCAGTGCTGTAGGCACTGAGTCACTACAAGATTCATCCAAGATACCCAATATATTGCTCTTTGCTACCATGTCTAATTGATACTGGTATTCAAGTTAACTAGTTTAAACCAAGCCACAATATATCTATCTCTGATATATTGCAATCATCATTATTATAGTGCAGATGTAACCATAGACTTACAGTACAGTTGAATTTAAAAAAAATGTTGTTCTATGTTTCTATACACATTCAGGTTTATTGACTTCTACACTCACCACAGTGCATTATAGCAATATTTTTACTGAGCTAGCCATAGGCATTTAGACATTTGAATTCCTTTCATCATTGTCAACGCAACTCTTGTATAAAAAGAACTCATGTTTAAAAGGGTTCAGATTTTGAGTACTGTATGCTGTAGACAGTTTTGTAAGCTCTTCAGATTTCAAGAGAAGATCTGAGAAGTCTCAAGGTTTGGTATTCCTACATGCAAACCAGAAATTTATTTCTAGTGATTGCCTATTTATGTAGGCTTCATTTCTACTAATGCTTTCACAGGCTATTCACCTCAACTTGAGCATTGCTCAAAAGTATGAGTAAATTATCCTAAAATGGTCCAAAGTAATGAAAATACTGAAAGGGGAAAAAAAAACCTCTTAGATTTTCAAGAGTGACTGATAGGCTTTTAGTCCCATAGAAAAGATAAGACTGGGGCCAGTGTAGACGTAGAAGTTCATAGAGGCAGGTCAAAACTTTCTGCACTGTTCAAGTGCATCCCACTAGCCTGAGGAGAGATACTGACTTCATAGCAGTGGAGGCAGAGAAGGTGAGAGGTGCTCCAAAAGAGAGTAAATGCATGTTTGATGCCACACCCTGTGCTGTCAGTGGCAGATCCCACCACATAATGGCATTTTGTGAAGTGGCTATCAACATGCTGTCACCTCTGTACCATTTCTATGGTATCTATGAAAAGGTATTCAATTTTCCTTTTTTTTTTTTCTTTTTTTTTTTTTTTTTTAATAAAGGAAGGTTTGTTAAACAAAAAATAAAAATAAACAGCACAAAGCATGGAGATATCAGCACTTCCACAACAGAAAGAAAGTTCAATAAAACAAAATTCATCTATTCAATAAATGCAAATAAAAATAAAACTGCTAAGAAGCTTCTACTTTTCTCTTGATTTATTTTTTCTTTGCTGTTGTTTCTTTGTCTCAACCTCATCATACTTTTCTATATAATCTGCAAGATTTTCTGTTCTGTCTTTACATTTGTTTGGTGTGTGTATGCTCTATAAGGGCTACCTTACCAATTAAAACAACTGATTCTTGGCTTTGCAAGGTTCTCCTGTTGGCAGCACGAAAATTCTGCATCACTGAAAGGCAAACTGGAGCCAATTTGTTCAAAGCTTCTCATCAAGCAAAGAAAACTACTCTCATCACTCTAATATAGTTTAAAATGTAGTGAATTTTGCCAGTAAATAAATAAATTGCTTCTTTCTAGAGTCAGGAGAACTGCCAAAGAATATATCCAAAAGGAAAATACTTTACCTTTTGACAGAATAACCTTCAATAAGAAGTACCATGCAGAAGTAGGCTGATACTTGATGTTTGTATCAAGTCCTATTACCAACATGACAAATCTAGCAGTCTTAAGATCTTAACTGCTATAATTGACTTGCAATGGAGGGATTTTTTTTCTTATTTGTTTCAAGAACTTATTCTTAATAAAAGGACCCGACAGACTAGTATTGTCTCATTTTTAAATAGTGTGGGCAACAGATGAATTATGCAAGTTTTCATAAGTTAATATTTTTAAAATATTCAATAGTGAGTCTACAAATCCAGTTTTCATATATTCAATTCAGAGTTCTCACTAAAGTCTATGTGCAGGAGAAAGTTATTAGCCCTATATTTGAATTATAAGGTTTTGTTTTCTTTTCTGCAACAGATTGAACATTTCTAACATTATGAACCTCTGTGTTGAGGAGAAATACTGAATTTCATTTGCTGAGAATCAGCTTTAATCTTGTCTACTCTGGGTCTTTCTATAAGAAATGAAGTAGGATTAGGCTTTGTGTATACCTCTTACATCAAGGTTTAAGTAAGGGTCCAAATAGACTTTTATCACATGGTCAATTATTTATTATGAGAAACAAATGCAGAAAAGTTATATTACTCTGAAAACTGTTATTCTGCAATATTTTAATTTACTTTAGTCAATGGATCCATTCTTTTAAACATCTATTTTAAGCCATAAAACAGATAATCTATCAGATGCATTTGCAGGTCCTACAACTTCCAAGTGTGCATGTGCAAGTTACAGGATAACTAGTTACATATTTTTTGTCAGGAGTATTCTGTGATGCAATATTGTGAAGCAATTTCATTATGCTATAATAGTGCAGGTGATCAAAGACAAAATAATCACTGGATTTCAAAATAAACAAAAAAGGAAAGGTCACATAGACATATGTATTCAAAATGTTGAACAATCATCTGGTCTTTCATCAGTCTGGAAGTACAGAGAAGTTCAGTAATTCCTTTAAGAGTTTATATCTAATGTTAGTTAAGGGAGATCAGTAGGATGTTGTTTACTGCCTTTACTGAGGCAGCATCAGGCTTCAAATACTATGGTGGAATGCAGTTCATAGTGCAATTTTTAGTTTATTTCGGCATCAATGCATTAAAAAGGCTTCAGGGAGAAGGGACAGGGGGAAGGGAAAAAGGTAAAGAGCTTATCCCTGAACTGCTGGCTTAAAATTATGTTCTGATATGTGAAATATATTTATATCCTGGTTCCCATGTGTATATGTTTTCAATTTCAACAGTAATTATTAATATGAAACTTTTAAATAATTTAGTACCAAGATGTATCTATC
Organism: Scytalopus superciliaris; assembly: GCA_013400415.1. NCBI lineage: Eukaryota > Metazoa > Chordata > Aves > Passeriformes > Rhinocryptidae > Scytalopus > Scytalopus superciliaris. The sequence continues at coordinate 155,824 of VXBX01007102.1, forward strand.
CCTGATACTAAATTCATGTAGTCAAATTCAGTACAACATTTTTACCTTCAATCTGCTTTATGGAAACCCATTGTGAAGACAGATAAATGGGATTCCAACTTTGCTAGTTACACGTTTCTTATACTCATTATCATTAATAGCTTAGCAGCCTCCAAACCCTTACCTTAATCTTTTTAATTTCAATGAGATATTCTCCAACTGTCAACATTTTACAACCTTTATATCTATTAGAAATCACTATATTTTGAATCATGTCCAATTAATGGAAGATATAATTACAACATTACCCATAATTGAATGGAAAATGTTGACCAGGTTTCTTCTATTTTTCTTTTCAATGACATTTCCATTAGAAGTGCTCTACACAAACATGCAGATTTAATGTAATGCATCCTCATAAAAATATGTAATAGCCATGATGCAATCCTCAGAGGAGATTTCCATTATTCACTGTTTTGAACAATATTTTTCCTACATTATATATGTTTATAAGAAAATGGGACCTCTTGCTATGCTGAGCACAGCATGGCATTTTAGGTTATAAAATTTCATACGCATTTGCAACTAATATCTTCCATATTAGTTAGAAATGATGCACAGCACACACATACAACAAGCTAGTCTGTTCAAGTTACCCATTTCTGTGCACATCTTCAGATTTGATATGATACTACACAATGGAATTAATCCTTCCATACTAATTCAATTGCAAATACAGGATATTCTAAGATGTACCCCAAAAGACTAAAAAGTCTGTGGAAGATTATGTGATTTTTATGCATTGGATAATTTTATTAAAAAATCATGATACGACTGCATTTCCAATATGTATTTGAGCAAGGTAAGGGTAGTGACTTGACCAATGCAGACAGCGATTCAAGTGTGTGAGAAAGCATGGAAGGAATCAGATGTCTGAAGACATTTAAAAAGAAATATTTCACTTCAAGTTAAAACAAAACAAACAAAAAAGAAAGGTCCTCCAAAAAAAACCCTGAAATTTGTTTTTTAGGCTTCCTTCACTTCTCTCACACACTTAGCTGAATAATATGAAATATTTGCTCACCTAAATTTGTTGGAAAACAGCAGCAAAAGGTCTTTGATGTTATTTCTGCACAGGCCCCTTCTGTCTGAATCCATGGGTTTAAGGATGATAAGGAGAGTCTGAATGGCTAAAGGCAAGATCAGAGTTCATCAGAGGTTCAAGTGTTGATGAATAAGCCCTTTAGCCCTCTAAGCATCACTTGTTAAAGACATAAAAATTCACCTGCATTTGAGCTGTACCTGTGATACCTGCCAAAATATCCTTCCAAATTCTAATAATTTTACTATTTTCACATTGAAAATAACAAAATTGAGATTGGGGCATACATGTGAAAGCTGTTGGAATCTTGGTGCATACTTCAATGTAATTCAGAAATGTATTTATCTGATGGTGAAGCCTGTCAGGAAATGAGAAAAAGATGATGTGAGTTAGCAAGAAGCTCAAGGAAATGGCCAATAAAAACTCTTTCTTTTTTTTTTTTTTTTTTTTTTTTTTTAATGATTTTTTTCCTATTAATGTTAGTGGAATAAACTAGTGGATCTCATAAAGTTTAAGAGTTTGCTGATCATTTGCATAGAGTTAACATTTAACGATTTTCTGTGAAATCTCTGATGGCTAATTAAACAGCATAAAAAATAAAATACAGTACTTAAAAGTGAACATAATATGTGTTGTTGCATTAGCAAATTGATGTCACATCATATAATAAACAGGTACATCAAACAAGTCATTAGTACGGCTTCTTTTCTCTTATTACTATGTAGAAAAGATTTCAGTCTTTCTTCCATGTGATGCTAATTCAAATATTAGAACTACTCTACTTCTTTGAAGATAAAATAACATTAATGAAGTATAGTTGTAAATAAAATTACAATAAAATTTTCAGAAATGCTATTTTCAGATTTATATTTTGAAGAGTTACCTTTTATAGTACAACTTTCACATCTCATTACTTTCATATGCCATCAATAAGATTATTTAAGAAAAGAGTATAAGAACTGATCTCAAAAGGGAAATTAAAATTTAATACATGGTTTTTAACCTATGGGTGAAAAAAAGAGAAAAAATTATGGAAGAACTATAAAAAATTTGTTTTTCTGTACATTAAATGATATTTTCTTCTTCTTCTTCTCTCTTTCACTGTCTGCCCCTTCATTACAGTTATTATTCTTTTTTTTTTTAATACCAGTTCATCTCTAGGTCAAATCAAGTTCATTGATGTCCAGTAGATTATTCCAGTTAAAAGGAAAGACAGAGATTAAAGAGTATAGTGAAATACCTTCCAATCTGCCATGGATGCAGTATTTAATATTAAAGTCAGGTGACACTACTGCATCTAGGCCTTGGTAGCTAACCTAGAGACCTCCGGGTGTTGAGCTGGAAGAGATGAAGTCTGATTTTGACTTCATCGTATAAACAGAATGTCATCCACCCATCAAAATTCCACCCACAGTGAACCCTCGGCACAGTTAATGATTATAATCTTCACATTTAATCATGGGAACACAGTGACAGGCAAACAAAGGTTAGCTAAACTGACAGTGCCGGCTGTTTGAATGGAAAAGGGGGACTTCACAAGTTTTATTTTAAAATGTGTATCCTCTTCCAATAGCACTTTTCAGCTTTACACCAGAAGAGTGTACAAAGCCTGGCTGCTCACAGAAACTGGCAGTGTGCATAATTAACCTTTAAACTCCAGAAAGGCTGGAAACTTTCATGTTTTCTTTAAAAGAGTTGCTATGCCAATACTACTTTCAAGGTTAAATTAAGCTTAGGGCACTTAAAGGGTAAAGGAAGAATTACCACACTAACAGGTCAAAGTGTCAGATGAAAAAGCTGCCATTTAGAAATGACATAGTTATTTTGTAGTGATTATTTTTTTAAACTCGGGTTAAAGGACAGTGACAACTTACTGAGAACAATATTTCAAGGTACATTTTATTCTCCTAACAGTTGGTTGCTCATAAAACTGTGAGGATTCTTTCATGCCCTTTCATCTTACTACTGTGATGTCCAGAATTAAGAACAAATGCATGTAGTTCAAACTTTCTTATACTAAAAGTATACATTCAGGCAAGTATATAGTAAAGGTACTTAATTTTTGTATGGAATAATGTATAAAAGTGCAGCAGTTGATCCTTACAGACAAAATTAACCTAATCTAATCATTGGGGGGAAAAAGACATTTACATTAGAACAATGTTTGTTCTTTTAGTCATTTTGAGCTATTGTATCATTTTTGCTAGTCTTTAAGGGGCATTACTTGATATGTACTATTAATAGAAAGAATCAGTATAATAAATTCACACTAAATTGATAATAGGAGTTTGTATGCAACTCTCACTGCTATTACAACATGTTCAGTTTTTCAAGTAAAAATACCATATCAAAAAAGAAACAAGACACTCTCAAGACCTGAAAGACTGAACTGATATGTTCCAGGCGGGCTCCAAAGTAATTTGCACATCCCAGGATTAGGGTCATAGGGGCTATCCAGCCTGCAGTACCCTCTCTCTCATATGGTTTCTTTGCCTCTGGTAGTGCAGCATGTTGAAGGCCACCAACTCTTTTCACTTTCCAGGCAGGGGGAATGAGCACTGGTCACACATCTGTGTCGTTGATCCCTGTGAAATGTTGAAATGCTGAATCTCCTTCAGAAGAGCAGGCAGGGGAAGAAAACATGGTTGGTATTTGAATCGTTATGGCCCAGCTGAACAAGGGCTGACAGGAAAGCACAGGCTTTCTGCAACACCAAGGAAGCAAGGGAAGATATTAAAGAAGGATAAGGACATATTGTTATGAAGTGAACCTAAATGCATTCAAGCTGAATAATAGGTTTTCTAGTCATAAGTATGGCAGTAAACAAGAATACCCCTCTAGGTAAAGAAACAGTGGCAAAATAATATAAAACAACTTGATAGTTTGTTTTTTAAAAGTATAACAGTGAATGATAGCAATAGCTGGGAGTAAAGATGATGTCCCAGATCTCCTATGTCCCTGTTTTCCTATGTAATGGAATAGCAGTTCAAGTCTAGTCCAAGACTCTCACTAGCGCTTCTAACTATGCTGAATGAGTCCAATATACAGTAAATTGGTTTCATTTATCTTTTGTCAATTTAAAGTGTTAAAATAGTATATAAGATGGAATTCTTTATTGAGTGGCTGTTTCTGTCATCAACTCACAGTAAAAAAAAATAAAGATCTACAGGAAATACAAGTAGACATTTTATGTCCGCTGTCACAGAAGAGCTGCACTGCTAACATTAATTCAAATTCTCCTTGTATACTGATGCTGACTTCCATGGTGACTATTTTGAAGCCCAATATTAGAGGTCTGTGCTCTCATTTCTGCATTTAATTTCAGGTACTCCTCTGTATTGTGGTTTTATCTCCAACATTCTCTTTTTTTTCTCCTTTGTAAGGAAGGCTTTTTGAAATACAGTGAGTAACACTGTTATCTAAAAATAATTTCTTCTAACTTCCATTTTTCCTTTTTATTTTGTAGCCTTTTTATGGTTGAAAAGAAACTATTTCCACAGTTTACACCCTCATAATAACACAGAGCAACCTACCCTACCTGACAGGGCACAGTTATAGGGAATTCATATATTCATGGGGCTACAGAGAACAAATATATATGCAGTCATCCCTTGCATTCTTCTCCCAATGTGTTACATACTCAACTGAATACAAAATACCTGAAGATTGGATTTACATGTTGGAACTGTTAGGTGCTGTGTCACACAGATTAAAGCCAAAATGGAAAACAGGAGCCTAATATTAAAATCTGAGTTTCATACTTCAGATTCTTCCATTCAGTTAAAGTAGTACGCTTTAAGTTCACTTGCACATTTAAAGTGTTCTAGATATTATAGGTGTAAAGATACAGTCCTCACAAGGACTATGTTTCATGGTTATCTGCTAAATCATTGCTCTGAGAAAGAGCAATCAAGTCCCCATTTGCTTTATAAGATAAAGTTTGGTGTCCCTTTCAATTGTGCCGGGCACCACCACGCTGCTTCAAATGGTATGCACTTTGTAATTGTCATTAAACTTGCTAGCACAGATCCCTTGAATCTTGTCTGTCATTATTGTGCCTCCAAGAGACACAATTTATGAACTCACTACACTTTTGTTTTCACTAAACTGCCCAGATATGGCCTTTTTTAGAGAGGTTTTTTCCCACCATACAGCTGAACACAGATACAATCGTTGCGCTTGTTTACATACTTCTTAAGCCCTGCTATTATGTTACAATGTAGATTTCAATGCAAAAAAGCACACACACAAAAAACCTCTCAGATTTAATTGTTTTTAAACCACTAAGAAGACAAATAGCTGTTCAGGAGGGAAATCAACAAGCAAACACAGAAAGAGCCTAGCTCCAAAACAGAAAGATGGGGGACACAGTGAAGGGAACTGTGTGAGGCGAAAGGTTTAGGCCACCACCAGTCTTCTCTTAAACATAGAAACCATTTCAGATTTATGCATACTTTCTCCTTTTCACACTAATAACTGAACATTGTCTGAGCTAAACACACCATGAAGTGTATTGATTGTGCTTTGAGAGACGTCTGACAGAGGGAGAAACATTTGCTACAGCTGTGGTCTTATCGGCTACCACAGAGAAAGGGCAGTCAGGGAGAACAGCTAGTTAAATTCATCCCATTAAGAAAGAGGATACCACCAAACTGTGTTCATTCCGACCTGGTTAATCTAGGTCTGTCTTGTAAACTACATTTTAATTCATATTTACAAATCCTTGGGTAAATTCAGACTATAAAATGGGTTACAGTTTAAATCCTTAAAGGACCAAGATCATAATAGATAAACCAAGAATGTATTAACCAGCTTGGACTGTAAATCCAGGAAACAATGTCTGCTAGTCAGATGAGGTCAGGAAGATAATGTGGTAATGATTTGGGCTGGGTCAGAGAATGAAAAAGAAAGAAGGCTTTAGCCCTTTTATGCAAGTATATGTGAGACAAGTAATGTGTTGTGCAATGTGTACAAACAGCTCAGAATATAAAAGGATGACTTTTTTTTTCCTTTACCATTTTTCCAGTGAATTCAAACGAAGGAGGAATCCTCAACCACTCTTCTGTTCCTCTTTTTTTTTTTCTTTTCTTTTTTTTTTTCCCCCTAGAGGAAAAGGACTTGAGGCATAAGGATCGTAGGCACTTCAATTTTCCTCCTTCAGCATTTCCTTTCTCAGTTTTACTTGCAGCCAAATCCAAAGAAAGCATACACAGAAAATGTAAGGATTTATTTTATTTTGTAAAAGTATACAATGTTGTGAGAAGAAAATAGAGACAAACAATCACATGCAAAGATAGGTGTAGTGCAGCGTACTCATACATTGAAGATATGATTCCTACAAATTATACCAGACGTACAAAAAGTTCTAGTAAGAGGGAACTCAAAGCATCAGGATGCAGAGAAAGTCATAGAATGAACTGTGAGTAAGGGGCTTCTTTTCTATATAGTTAAGAAAGAAGGGGGAGAATTAGCAAATCTCTGTGGTTAGAAGGAATAAGAACAAAGTCCTCTTGTACTGATGACAATTCTTTGTCATTTACCCTTTGCCTAAAGCCAGCTTCCATCTCCCTTCTATTAAAAATGGGGGAAAAAAATAAGGAAAGGCTTTTTAAAGTCATGACTGGCATCTCAAGACACTCCAGAATCTCTCAGAACTTGGGTGTTGAGAAGCTCTCCAGGAGAAAAAAAGTCAGTTGAGAGAAGATTCCCAGAAAGACACTTAAGAACTATGTGATTTTTCAATTGTGAGGTTCACCTGCCCTTTGGGATGATGATATCTAAGGTGCTGTACCGCTGTTGGAGAAATCCTTATAGACAACGTGAAGCTCTTTGAATTCTCTTTGCTTCTAAGCAATGTTAAAATCTTCTTGAAGTGACTCTTCATGCACAGAATTGCTAAGATGGTGTAAACACTGTGACCTTAATACAGAAAAATTCTTTGCTCTGGTCTTCCAATTCATCTTCTTCAACAAGAATGCTTTTTGTCTGATGATACAGGACTGCAGTATAAAGAGAAAATAAGCTCAATTCTTCTTCCAAATGAAGAGGTATAGTTTTAACACCAAAACTGAGCCTACACCAAAACCTGAAATGAAACTCCTGGAAGAGAGAATTTTGGTAAATTAAGTACTCTGAAATACTGCTGCAGATTTGTCACCCCACTGGTAAAGTGCAAGGAAGCATTATTCAGGGCAGAAAAAAATAATTCTCATCAAAGAGAGCCAAATGAACAATATTGTCATAGTATGCGTTTTAACCCATAAATAGTCCTTGGACAATGTTTGCATTCAAAAAGTTCTGTAATCTTTTTCTCAATCACGTTGAAAAATAATTAAAAAGAAATTCTTAAAGTTTGAATAGGATGTTGAAGTGTAGCAGAGTGTACTTTCATTCATAGGTATGGTTTGATAGGCAAAATACTTATCAGTGGAACTGCATTCTATGAAACTTTGACTGCCAAGTTCAAATAAATCAGTGGGTGAGCCTGAAAGTGTGCTCATATTTAGTTTTCCTTCAGTCTCTATGAGACTGATGAGGCGACACTTGTCAAACAGCACCTTTTTTGTGCACTCTTTAGCTGTGCATCCTACACAAAGTACCTTTTTTAGTTTCCTGTAGAATATGGATCTGTGTATCCTCTAGAGGCTTCCTGCTTTGAACTGGGATCTGACACTGCAGATTTCTATCTGAAAACTTTTATATTTATTTATAAAATGCATGGAAATTCTTTATCTTTTTTAATCATTTTGTGATTAATTTCAGTGTCTATGTCAAGAAGGTTATTTAAGAAAAAAAAAAAAAGTGAATTTGGGTTAGTTAGGAAACCTTTCAACAAATTTAGAGGTCCCAGCAAGGCATAGAACATTACAGACTACAAAGGGAGGATGAGAGAAAAATGGAAATAACTGCCAGTCCAAATTCATCCTTCTGAACAGAACTGAGAAGGATCAACTGAAAAAGTTAGGAGGTCACATAAAACATTATGCAGAAATTCTCTCATTCTCTAAAGTGTGGTTCTCCTTTAAGAAGAAGCTCTATTAAATATGGTGGGTTTTTTACCAGAAAGCCTGTAGAAAATCCATCTTCACCCCAGAGACAAAATCAGCCTTGTAGAGCTAATTTAGAAAATTAAATAATCCAGTTTATTCCTTTCTGTGCAATATCCCCTATCCCACACATATGCACACAAAACAGAAACAGCAGAAGCGTCCTGTAAATTTGTGGTATCTCCCTGAAGATGCTGAGCTCAGGGAAACAAATATTGAGGATCATTCAAAAATATCTAAAATATTAGAAAACAGTTTCTGACTACCTCTAACTATATATGGCTGACTTCTCCAGTCATATATTTTGTGGAATCTGTGGATATATACATTTATGGAAGGCTAAGAAAGAAGATTACTGAGAGAAATTAACCTACAAATTCTGAACCTCTAAAGGGTTGGCCATGAGATTGTTAGAAAATCTCTTTATATGACTGAATAATCATGGGAAAAGGAAACCCCTGATGGTGGGGTTTTGTTCTGTTTGTTTGTGGGGTTTTGTTTGTTTTTCTGTTGGTTTTGGGTTTTTTGGTTGGTTGGTTGTTTTTTGTGTTTTTTTTTTTAATGTGAAGCCCTATCCTGTTTTCTCAAATGATTTAATGTTTCAATTCTTCATTAAAACTATAGATTCAAAATATTGGATTCATTTCCATTTCTAATTACCAAAATTCCTCAGTAACAGTAAGAAGTCCCATAATAATTTAAATACTCCTTTCCATAGCTTTCAAGATATTTGAATATGTTAAAAGGTAACTCAAAATAATACAATGATCCATTTTTAATATTTATTTGACATTAAGAGATGGTTTGTGATTGTCAGTGAATATTTTCAAAGCAAATATTTTTCATATAAAGAAACCTGGTTTGGGTTTTTCAAAGTCAAAAAGATATACAGAAAAACAAATATCTTTTTTATTTAATTTTTTGTTTACATTGCTTATCCACTAAGGAGAAAATTTTCAAGATCAAAATAAAACCCTGCCACCTTAGTCTTCACTTTCATTTCTAACTTTTTAAAGTCTTATATTTGTACAGGGTGTTGCTTCTTCATCTCTTACAACTTTTAAGGAATATAATATATATATTCAAGTGCAATAAACTAACAGATTATTCATTTAAAATCATTTATCTCTCACTTCCCCCAGGAAGGTGAGATGATGAAACAAGACTGAGATGTTATCCAACTTTTACTTAAACCCAAAACAACATGAGTAAGTATAATCCATTTGAAGGTAAAACTTTAAACAAAAGGTTAAAAATGCTAAATTACAAGCCACTATATAACACAGAATGTCTGTGGTTGAATTGTTCAGACCAAGACAATAAAAAGCTCATTATGTTGAGAAACAAGGATTAGGTTCCAATTGCATCATTTGCCCATTGCCATTTGGATCTGTATGTAGGCAATAACTGTTACAAATTACCACATCCAAGGCCCTGAATGATGGCGATAAAAGAAGAGGAAAAGGAGTTTTTATGTTATACTTAGTTTTGTTTTGTAGCACAAAGGAGCTGAAATATTAAAAAGAAAAAATAAAGAGAGTGTTATTCATTCTTTCTGAGAACTTGCCCTTTACACTGGAAAAACTCAAAGGAAAGATGTTTACAAAAGTAACAGGAAATAATAGGAATATAATCAGAATGCTGACAATTTAACCAGATGCACAGCTAGCCTCTAGCTCTGAACAATATCATCTCAGTCTGAAAACAGTAATAAGCCTGTTTTTGATCCATTCTGGCAATGTAAATGTGGAGTAGCNGACAAATAAAAGTTTTCCTTAGTGTTTCCATATTCAAAATTAAAAGAAACACCACCTTCCTAGCACTTTTATTAAATGGGTCCTCAATTATACTGTTTCTTTCAGAAAGTAGTGTGAGTTTTATTCACAGAATCAAAGAATTGTTAGGGTTGGAAGGGACCTCTGGAGATCATCCAGTTCAACCCCCTCAGCCAAGGTAGAGTTACCTAAAGCAGGTGACACAGGAACATGTCCAGGTGAGTTCTGAATGTCTCCAGAGAGGAGACTCCACAACCTCCTTGGGCAGGCTTTTCCAGTGCTCTGTCACCAGCAATGTAAATTCTCCCTCATGCTGAGGTGAAACTTCTTGTATCTTATTTTACAGCCATTACTATTAAATTAATTACTATTAAAGATATTAGTGCTTGATGATAGATGATGTGACAAATGCACCAGTACTGATAATGTCCTTCATACTTAATGTTGCATCAGAAGCCAAGAGGGAAACCTGGACAATTACAAAGTATTTTACCCAGGGATCTTTTGTATTTTCATAGTTAAAAAAACCCAGCAATCTTGAAGCATTTTACAGNTGTGGAGTAGCTAACAAAACATTCAGAAACCTACAGTTTCAGAAATACAACCAGGCTGTACCTGAAAAGTAGAGGACTAATACATAGAAGTACAGATCAGTGAGAGAACTCTGATAAACACTGGTTTGTAATTTTCAATTGTGGCATTTACACAAATAAANGGAGATCATCCAGTTCAACCCCCTCAGCCAAGGTAGAGTTACCTAAAGCAGGTGACACAGGAACATGTCCAGGTGAGTTCTGAATGTCTCCAGAGAGGAGACTCCACAACCTCCTTGTGCAGGCTTTTCCAGTGCTCTGTCACCAGCAATGTAAATTCTCCCTCATGCTGAGGTGAAACTTCTTGTATCTTATTTTACAGCCATTACTATTAAATTAATTACTATTAAAGATATTAGTGCTTGATGATAGATGATGTGACAAATGCACCAGTACTGATAATGTCCTTCATACTTAATGTTGCATCAGAAGCCAAGAGGGAAACCTGGACAATTACAAAGTATTTTACCCAGGGATCTTTTGTATTTTCATAGTTAAAAAAACCCAGCAATCTTGAAGCATTTTACAGTCACAACAGACATTAACAGAAAGATCAAAATCTATGTGAGGCACAGAGAAGGTGGAAAGAACAGGGAATGATCTAACAAACAATCTCACAACCATATGTATGACAGAGTGTAAGACTGAAGAGTAGGCAGACCATTTTCTAGCAGTCAGTAGCAATTGCAATAAACATAGACTTCTACAATTAGGGAGAGATGATGGAATAAATTTATCCACAATTAAAAGCATGCAGGCTGGCAAAGGCAATTATAATAACACATATACAGTCAATATATTCACTAATTAAAAAGGCAAGATGGAATATGGATGTATTGGGAAATAACAGGGAAGTGCATCCCATTCAAATGTAATTCAGTGTTTGAGACATAATTCTTTGGAAGACTCCCCAGTTGGCATCAATAGCCCAGAAATTATGCCATATATTATATATAAACCACCCTCTGAGTGAATACTTGTACAACAGCACCAATAATCTCAGTCCCAGTTCAGAAGAACATAAATAGTTTGGCCTAGTTCCAAAAATATGGAGTATGTTTCTGATTTTCCTCTCATTGAGCATCTGTACAATTCTCATCAGGAATTTCCACTCTGGGGCATTGTAAAAGCACAAGAGACAGATTTTCTGATTTGAATAATTATCCTCTAATGAGCAAAATAGTATCTTATGGCAGCATTTGCCTGATGCAGATTAGATAAAGACAATGACAACTATGCTATGCTATTACACTGTTTATTCAAAGTCAAAGTAAAAATTATAACACCCACCAGTACCCAAACTAGATTATGCTTGACGTCACTGACCTGCATTAGGATTTATTATAACTGGATTTCTGAGTCTCAGTAATGTGTCAGCATTGTATAAATTATGCTCTTGGTATTATTCATGTTGAAGTCAAGGGACAAACAGATAAGAAGTGCACAAAAGATATGATAAAATAAAAAGCAATAAGACTCCACCAGTATTTACAAAAGCCTTACAGAGGACATGCAGACCATGCAACATCACATGTCCTGGTGACTGCATTTCAGTAATCTGAATCTTCAACATATCTGTCAAGTTTGGAAATGCCAACTTTGGCATTTCCTATCTGTTAGTGAACCTCAGTTTCATTTGAACTCTCCAAGAGTCAGTTTATTCAGTGAGATACTCCTGAAAATAAACTGGACTTTCCACTCACATACATTGGCAAAAGGTTTCAAGGTAATGGTTGTATGGGCTCATGAAGGGAAAGGAAGTGATAGTACCCATTAGGCAGTAGGGGTCATTCAGTAACTATAGCTCCCAAAGACATGAAGGATGAAAGGAGGTAGCAGATCACGCTAAAGTACGGAAACATGACAAGATCGAATTATGCTTAAATCTCAGCTTTCACTCAATTTGGCCCTTGCCTTACCCAGCTGTATCCATCTAGGGAGATGGGTAGCTCTAACACAGTAGAAATAATAATGATGAGCAAGTTCTAATGCAACATGGAGACAAGAAAAAGAGCAGAATATGCTGAAGGAGAATCTTGAATGCTATCTATACAGAGATGTACTGAACCTGGAAAATTTGTTCTTCATCAGTACGTCACTGCTTTCATCACCAGAAACTTCTTTCCATGAGACTGTAGTCAGAACTATGGACAGGTTACATACAAACTTTGGCCTCCTGAGAGAGAATACATGAAATAATTTAGGAAAATATGTGTAAAAAGTAACATTTATCAAAGCAGCAGGTACAACACGACAGCATATCTTGACAGATTTTATTGTCAGAAGGGAAGAGATAGCATGAATATCACAATTCTTTGGCAAATTCTGAGTGACCTGTAAAATAAAGTATATGTGATAAATACACATCTATTCCTTTCCAAGGCTGTATCCTGGTCTGCTTCCCACTGCATGACCCCATAGTACAGAACTCAGTTGTTTTGTTTAATCTTTGCGCTGCCAGAATGACTAGTGCTCGGAATGACAAAGCGAGTGAGGAAATTATGAATTGCAGTCAAAGGAACTCTGCTAAACATCCACTTTAGTTACAGAAACAGTCAACTAGTGAGACATATGTGTCTTATGATTTAGGGAGAAAAATAATGAGTAATAGTAACATTTAAATTAAGTCTTCAGAATATCTCCTTATTTCAGTGGGTCTTAGAGTAAGCTAACTATAAATAGCACTGCCAGTGTCAGAACTGTCTTTTGGAGTTCTTTAAGTACTTTATATTCTCAATGTCTGTGAACAAAAGCAATTTATGTCTGAGATGCTCCTCTGATATATTGGATAAGAATTTACTGGAAGATTTACTATGCAAACTGTTTGCCCCTATTTGAGAGTAGAATAACTATAACCATAGAGGAAGTAGAAAAGTGAATTTAGTAAATCCACAAACTGGAATTCATAATGAGTAAAAAAGGCCCAACAGCCAGCAAACGTCTGGAAGCAATCTCCAAACTAAAAAGGTGGAGTTTAAGGGAAATTTTCAGCTGATGTAAATCATCTTGTTTATGCAGACTTGAGTGGAACCATGTCCATTATCGTGTGAGAATATGATCCTTTTTTTTTTTTTTTTCAAATAATCTCTTTTTAAAATAATAAGCTATTTTAAATAATGTAAGTACTTCTGTAATGAGACAGGACAAATATTTCTTTAGCCTAAAATACTATCTCTTGCAGTAGTGATGCTCAGGAAAACAAAAAGAAGTCCTTGGATTTAGGCAAAAATTTGAAGTACTTTTTGTTAGCTTCCAGCATTTCAAGGTTCTGGGATTTTCTGATCTGAATTTCAATACACATAAGTATGTTTTCTGCTTATTCATTGTTGCTTTCCTGACAGTATCTTCAGGCACATGTTCAATCATTGAATACTAACATGATATTTTCAGATATTACAGTGAGTAAAAAGTGTTGTTCTGAAAATCAGTCTTTGATTATGTGATTTTTTTTTTACTTTCTTCATGTGCATTATTTTGCATTAACTGTCATTTAATTTCACCTCTCATTTTAATCACTCAGTCACTCTGGCTAGATCTTCTGCAAACCTCCTGATTCAGGTTCAGATCTGTTTATAACTAGTATTGTAGTATTTAATATCATTGTCAATTCAGTTTTCATTCCTTTTCATTTCACTGAGAAACAGGACAAACAGCAGAGATCAACTGTCAAAATTAATAACTTCCTAACACCTTAAAAATTATCATGTACTTCTACCCTCTTTTTTATAGCTGTTAAATATTTTTTAATCCATAACAGCCACATAATATCTCAGTTTCCTTTGGTGAGAAACAGCATGTAAAGGAAAATAACTAAGGTACCTCAATAGACTAGTAGACAGGATCTGTCCAAAGAGACTGGTCTTTTTCATTACATTAAATAATATACCAGGGTAAATGTACATTCAGTCACATATAAAGATTTTTATTAACCTGATAGTTTTTTCAATTTTTCCATCTATAAAAATTAGACTAATAAAATATGCTATTATTCCATTCAAAGTTTATCCTCTTAATCTACTATGGCTATACCTTCTAATATGTCACTACCTATTCAAAGCAGAAAAAAAATTACTTATCACATTCCTTTAATTTTGTAATAGGTTTTCTTAGAAACTATAGAAGGGTTCAAATTTGTTGTTGCACAAAATCTGTGAAATCTAATCACTTAGTAGAAATAAGTAATTAAAAAACCTAGAAACAATATTATGTTGGAATCAACATGAATTGTTAGAGCTAGTTTTTCACTTCCTAACTTATTGTCACATTTAAATTACAGAAAACCAAGAAAATGTCAGCCAAAAATATCAGAAGTACAATAAACCCAAACAGATGTTCTAAGGCAATGATTGTCAGGTTGAAAGGAGAATCTTTTAACTTCCTGACAAATATTATATTCCTTAGTCTGCAGTGCTTTCTACAGAGAGCTGAAAGCACTGTTTTAAAGCTTTGCAAATGCAGCTGGTAAAGGAAGACGTTCAGTGCTAGATCCATGCTGGGCATTTTTCCATGGCAGGATGTGATCCTTCAGTACTGCCACCAAGATTCATTACAGCTCAATATTCTTTCAAACCAAAATCTGGTTTATGAACTTGTTTTTCCTAAGGCACGTATATGTCCTGATTTATATATGCTATTTAAAATTATGTAAGATGTTAAAAAAGCACCTCTCCCTTGTTCTTCCTGCCATAATGGTGTGATGGGAGAGCCCTACCCATAAACTACAGGACAAGATGCACCATGTCAAAGAATTGGGCAACTGGAGTCAGTGTCAGCAGTTTCTGCACTCCTTCCAAAAACCCTTGTTCATTCAAGGGATCTTTTTGGTTCAGTCTTCTCTTGTTTTGACAATGTTATACTATGATTTTAGAGGTCTTCTGCCTGCAAAAAGCTGAACAAAACCAGACCCTGGGTGTCTGGAGGTTAACATTATTTTTCCTGATTGCTAAACCAGAATAAACTGTTTGCTTTCTGTAGAAAACATTCTTTGGGTGCTTTTACTCTAAACAAAACTTTAGCCTTATAAGGAGTCACTAATAATGCAAAAAAAAAAAAAAAAAGCTTGATTGTAACAATACATATATTTCCCCAAGCCTCATGAAATTGTTTCTTTCCACTGTCCCTTCCCCATATAGGTCCTGACACCACCAGCAGCTACACTGTGCGCCTCTGCACATTAGGGACAGGACTGTCAAGACAGCTTAGCTTCTTCATGGACGCCAAAGTATCTGTCCATGCGTTCACAAACACTCATAACTGAGCAGCTCCAGTATGCCTCTGAAGCCCATGTTTTCACAGAGACTCAGCACCCAAAAAGCTGTCCTTCTGAAACCATTAAATTTGATGCTTAAATAAGATTTAAGCTTTTCAGAAGTCCTGGCAGAGCAAATCATAGATCTTGAATAGCTCAGTAAGTCCTTTGTTCCTTGACTGTTCAAGTGCTACTATTAGCTGTTCTTTCCACTTCTGCTGTCATTCCTCCATAGGAAAAATAAATAAATAAAAAAGTCATCTTTGAAAGAAAGGAAAAAAGAATGAAAGAATGAACCCAGTGAGAGCTTCTCTACTGCAATGAACTGGGACCACATATTTTCCTTTTCCTCACTAGAAACATAAGAAAGAGGCAGAAATAAACAAGCAACTTTCTGAATATGTCTTTTCTGCTTCATTTTCATACCAACACTGTCTCTAAAGATTTTGTTCTGACTATACAACTTAGAAAATGGGGAAATACTGAGGGGAAAGAGGAAATAAAAGTTACTATTTTTAAAAACGGGTAAAAAAGCAGCACTGAAAGCCCAAAATATGCATTATCAACTGTGTGGCTTTTCAGAATGTATTTTATGAAACCATTAATAGTTAACTCTTTTGGTTAATGGTTCAGTACTAAAATAAATCAAAATAATGTGTTATAAAATTGTAGTATGAAACATGCTCACTTGCATCTCTCTGGTTAAGTGTCAGAACACAGCCTGCTTCTTCCATGAAACATATGTTATGGTTCTCATCAGCAACACCCCACATGAGCATCACAGTGCAGTTGCCAAGGAATAATCAATTGAAATTACACATATACTCTGAGCACTGAAATAGTGCCTGGCACAGACTGACTACCATTAGAGAAGACACCGCAGTAAATTTGGAGTTCTGCTTTAGCGCATTTATCAAAACACATAGTGGTGGTTGCTTCTGCTAATCTACTAAAATGCAGAAAGTTTTTTAAAAAACTTATTCATGATTAGATCATTTTAAATGGTTTTTTTTACAAACTGAATACTCAACAGTCACTGTAATTGCAAAAGTAAAGTAAAAATTTCTGAGATATTTGGTTCTCCCTTTACACGTGAAATTACTTGTATTTTTTTTGCATGTTCAGGGGCCAATAGGTCCACAGGATGCCAAGTGACAACCAGACTTATCCAAAATGATAGCATTAGTGGCATTCATTTAGATCTCAGAATTTGCTATTACCAATATTTCTCTATAGTTCATGCATTACAGCTCTGGTCTCTCTCTTTGTGAAAATAGTTGGTCCATCACAATGACCATCAATGGATGACTCAAGAAAAAGACTATGACATATCTCTAACTGTACCATCTCCTTGGAGTTTTGCTTCCCTCATTCTTTTCTCTCCAGATTCTAATATTCAGTATTGTATTTAACAAGCAATGATGAATCTGTGCTCTCTTAGATCATTCACCTAAACTCTGCAGTGTCCTCTTGGCAATACAGCTTACACAGTGTGAGAAATGTTTGTTTGTTTTAACCATGTCCTTCTAAATTTATTAAGTAACCACTGTTTCTTAATTTAGAGGAAATAATTAATTATTTATTTCCTCTACCCTTCCCCAAATCACTCTTGATTTCAGAGCCTATCTATATTAACATCCTCAGTCCCTTGTTTTCCATGTCTATCTGGTCCACATGAACAACCTGGTAAGTGAGTAATCAGATCTGTGTATGTCCATTGTGATTGTAAAGGAAAGAAACTGTCCAGATGATGTTTACTGAATGGCTAAATACCCATGGATTTCATATAACCTAGAGTTCAATAAAAGACATTTCATTATTAATTTTGTAGTAATGCATAGTTCCAGTAACTTCAGATATGCACTGATCTAATTGCAGAAATCCGTGGCAGTATTCAGCACGCAGGCAACCATTCACTCTTTTCAGGCTTACCCTCCCACTTACGCTGAACTTCAATCTTCCCTTTCTCAAAGCAAATGTTTTGAAAGTGAAATCCACTTGACTAAATTAAGATGACATATTTAGCAAAATATCTTAATTATTAATCAGTTTGCAGTTTTATCCACTTGTGCCTACTCTGTGTAATAGACATTTATTAAGCTTTTCTTTTTTATATCATGAATGCTGCTAATGTGCTTTGAATTGCTCAGAGAAAAATCACATGTAACATTTGATTCCAAATGATATTAATTGCAAAATTCTAGATCTGGAGGTTTTGTACTGTGGGGTTTTTCTCCCCCTTTCAACCAAAACATTCTGAATCCCTGTGTTAATTTTTTTTGGTTATCAGGCTATAAGTTTCATTGAACTAATAAGACTTTTAAAAATCATATCTCAAAAATAGTTTGATTATTTAAGTAGGTGAGTCATAATAAAATATATTAATAAGTATATTCTTGTGATGTTCATAATTAATATTACTATAACCATAACCATGAAGTAATATATACCATAAGGTAACAACAAATGCAGCAAGTGCATACTGTGTTTATTTAGTGAATGACTAGAACATTCACTAGATATACACAGCCATAATAAAAAAATTAGCTTTTTTTTCCTATTTGTATTGGGAAATTTATTTCAACATATACAAAATATACTAATTATTGAAAGAAGTCAGAAAAGGTTGGAATGAGTAGTCATAGTCTCATTGTCTCCTATCCATTTTTAATCAAACCCTAAATACATTAGTTAAGCATATTTCAGTTAATGTTGGTCTAAAATCTTTATTTTTCAAAATTTAAATTGGACATTTGCTGGAAATACTTTAAATACAACCTTACTTTTACCTGAATTTTTGAATGCTTTCCACTATACAACAGTTCTGAGAATTAGCATTCAAAATGCTTCCCGTTTGTAGTAAAGCTGATATACTATGGGCAAAAAATGATGGCAATGATGTTTTTAATTTTCTTTTTCCCAGATTTTTTTTTTTTTCTAATCAACAATACGTAAAATTAAAACTGTTTCCTAACCACTGCATCATGTGCTTTCTGTTCTCACTGAGGAACCCCTACAGGTATACAAAGGTCTCTTCTCTACACTGTGACAGTCAGACAAACCAGGGGGGACTACGTGGGCTGTAGTGTAATGCTCACTTATATCAACAAGAGTTCTTATAACTACTAAGGCAAATGGATCAAGCCCTAAGTTTCACATTGCAAATATTTATTAAAAAAATTCACAGCAGCACACTTGCAGTATTTACAAATCATATGAAATCATGACTGGGAATAAAATAGTTTGTGCAAAATATGAAAAAATTAAATATAGAAAATAAGTGTGAAGTTTTGTTAGTGCTCCATTAAACTGACATTTTTCCTCACTACATACTCCTAATATTTAACTATATATTGAATATTAGAATTTACACCAGTAAAGTAGCTGTGTTACAAATAATAAAAAAAAATCAACCATAAAAATATCACATCCCTAATAAAGGACTATTTCCTTTCCTTTTAATATTGTCAAGGAGAATAGAAGCAAACTTTCCTAATGCAGACCATATGCAACCTTTAGGAACAAGTCCATTTAGAAGTTATATCTTCCTTTGTGTGAGTCAGGTCACTTGCTGCCTACAACACAAAATTTCAGTGCTGAGTTCACAGGCACTCCCCATTCTAAAAGTAGACAAACATAACTGTTTTATTTTACAAAAATCTACATGTACCAGCGCAACAGGACCTTGTCAAGGATTCAGAGGTAGTGCCTGGAAAACAAGAGTTGTGTTGGAAGAGGAGATCTGTCAGCACAAGCAAACCACACCAGGCTAAAACCTCTCCCACAGCCAGACCCTCCCCATCTACCCAGCAAGTACTGGTGACATCCCTGGGCAGACCCTGGGCCCCAGATGCTGCTCGTGGCCAGGCTGCAGAGACACCAGCAGTTTGCTCATCCTGCTAATTACACGTGTACGGCAAACAGCACAGTGCTCAGAGTCAAACTTGACAGTCTGGAAACACACAGCTGAACTTGGTGTCACTTGGAAAATTTCACCTTGTGAAATTACATAAAAAATATATATTAAAGTTTTTTTCAAGATGAAGGCTGGACACCTGACAAGTTCATGTTGTTGGGCATTTTGATTTTGTGCTGCAAGAAAAAGCTGACATTTTTCTTCTCAGGGTTTGGGCCTGCATAGCCTGTGCTATGAGAGCAAACAAGATAATGGCACTGTTTAGGAAGCCCTGCTGAGCCCTTCAGTTCCACTCTAAAACAATATTTACTGTTCACCTTGTAATCTGAGGCCTTATCACCATGTCGGTCACAGAAGGTTAAATGGACCCAAGTTCACTACTTACGCAGAGATGTCTTCTGGAATCTTTGCACTGAGAAGGACAAGCTTTGTCATCTCCTGGTTGGAGTCTTTGTATGAGGAAAATAATCCCTTTGCCCCCACACAAAACTGAGGGATTAAATTAATCGATAAGATCCATCTTTGTGGTGGGGTACTCTGTACATCATTAACCTATGAGTTTAGCAAAATGGTTATCTGAAAAAAAAATAAATGGAGACACAACATCCTTTAACCGGCCGGACAGAATTCAGTTATACAGCAAAGCTGATGCCCTTGTATAAAAGCAGATATTGATTACTTGATTAGACAAAGCCTCCAAAACTAAATGTCCTGTGGTTTTGAGAAGTGAGCCTGCATGACATCTGGACACAATAAGTGCTGTGCAACCAATTAGTAGCTTTCAAAACGGCATTCCTGGTCCAGCAGGGGCCAGAAAATCCTAAAGGACAGAGGGAGCTTTCTCATCTCCCTTGCATCCACATGATTATATAAACCAACAAAATAAAAACCAGGAAAAAAAAATAGGAATTGTTGAGTTGCTGTGTCTTTAGAGGCATATTCACAGTGGGATTATTTTTCTATCAGGCTGGAAAAGAATGAAGAATATGCACCTAGGGGAGCCACTGAAGCTTGTTTTTGCGTTTGGTTGAACAACATAATTATAGGCGATTGCTTCAATTGATCAGGTACAAAGGAAAAATGTCTTGTCACTTCCTTTCCGAGACACTCAATCAAGCCAGTGTTAGTCCACAAAAATTCATCAAACAGCATCATAACAATTGTATATATGCAGAGAAAAAAAAAAATACTTCTTTGGACAAAGTAAATCCCTGAGGATTTTTAAGTCCAGCTCGAATTCCAGCCAAGATTAACAAAATATTCTGCTAGCAGAAACAAAATATGAACATTTAGGTAACTCATCAGTGTGTTAAAAAATACTTTCTTAGCATAGGTGTAGCTTATATATTAGCATACATAGCATACATACCTGTAACTTGATATTATTCTACTCTATATGAAAATTCAGACACATATTATACTGTGGAAACTGTATGAACCCTTTTAACTTAGGTTTCAACTATTTAACAAGGTGAACAAAAATATACTGAAAATTAGAGTATTGCAAAGCAAACATATTTCATATTTGCATGCCTACTTCCAATGGTATGTTTGGCATACTCTTCGAAAAAATAGTTTTCTTTCTTCTTTGAAGAATGTATATATGTATTTACTTGTTTTTAAGAGATTTATTCTATATATGTGTTTATATTGTCACAAAGTTGCTAGAAATCATTTTAAGACACAAAACATTATTCTTTAAGACCTAATAACTACTGTTGGAAATTGATATCATGAAAGGACAAAGAACAATTGAGAAGATTTTTAGCATAACTGGGAAATCAGTCCGTTATTTTCCTCTTCAGTGATCTACAACCCCCCCCACCTCCAGATCTTATACTCCTTTTCACCCATTCCCCACATTCCGTTTACCTTATAGGTTTAGAAAAAATTTAAAGCTATTGCTACTCCCTTTGATTTCAGTTTGCTTTCTTAGAATAAGGACTAAAGTATCTATTAAAAATTATGACCAATATATCAGTCTTTAATGCTTAGAAATTATCCTAGTTGCATGAATATAAAAATCAGGTGGGTGGTTTTTTTCTGCATTCCTTTTAAATCTTTTGACATCTCTTTTAAGTTCATATTGCACAGAACTGATGTGCTGTACCTATGTTGCTGAGTACTTAAATGCAGTTTGAGTTGTGTGAAAATTTCCTTGAACTTGTAATTAAACAAGCATATTTATGGCTGAAAACCAGGTTTCAGAAAAATATATGGCAAAGCATGTCACAAAATGGATTATATTTTCTTAAAGCTCCACACAAGCAAAAAAGTCGTGAGATACAAGAACATTTCATGATATTTCTAAAGTATAACTTTTTGGAGCTCTAACGTCTAACTTACTTCTACTATGTTACTAAGTGTTGAGACATCAGCCTTCTGGTTATGTTTATGTGTTATTTTTACCAGAGTTGTCAGACTTTGTGGGAATATTTATATGGAACTCAGTTCATAGAGCTTTGAACCTGAGGACAAGGGACTCATATTTAAGATAGTGGGAACTGACAACACTGGAGAAGGCACTAAAGTCACTACTTTTCCTCTTTCTCTGGATGTTTCAAGGCAGCAATATTTGCAGAGTTCCATCATGTTCCTACATCATTCCTGTCTTCATTCTTATCCATGCTTTCTTCATTAGAAGTTTTTTAAGTTCCTTCCTTTACTGTGATATTACGTTTAAAAAAGTTAACTTTTTCATCTCTATAATACTTACTAGTCTTTAGTCCTTGAACTTATTTCCTAAATTTTGAGCATTTAAATTTTATTACTACCTGGAGCTGGCTACTGCTACTTTTATTTGATCACACAGAAGTCCAGAGAGTAAAAAGTCAGTAATAAGAGCTTTACACTTTGATGCAGTTAAAATTTAAATTGCTCCCTAGAGACGATGATTTAGAGAATTGTACTTAAGAACAGCACTTTTTTTTTTTTTTTTTTTTTTACAATATGATTAAAAGACTTTGTCCCATCAATTAAAGAGTTAGATCCAAAAAATAGAGGATTCTGGCAGGTTGTGAAAAAGCTAACTTTCAGCCACATGTTCCAGATGCATTCCAAAGTGTAACTGCCTGGGTGTGGGGAAATCAGTATGCCCTCTGGTGAATGAAAGGGGTATTTTGGCTCTGATCAGGGTGCCAGCGGTGCCAGCTGCCATAAGGGTGATAGCCATGGTTTGATTGCAATCCTGTGGCATTTTAGAGGGAAAATGCCATCATCCAGTGTTTTCCAGTTCTGGTTGAAATTTATTTTCACCTCTGACTCCATCTGTCATGCTGTATTGATAATCTCCTGAAAGGTGCAGGCTTGAGCCCGCAGGTAAGGAAGGACAGGGATATGGGATATCTTACCTCCACAATGAGTTGGTAGTAGCACTGCATGCACTAAGTTCTTGTGTAAAAGTCAAACACATCACAGTCAATGGAGTTCTGCCCCAAAGACAAAAATATTCATCAGCTTTAACATTCTGCTGTATTCATTTCTAACAAGAAACGTGTATTTTAGTGCCTGCATTCTTTTGTTAAAAAAAAAGAAAAACAAAGCAAAAAACCCAAAACAAAACAAAAAAAACCAAACCAAACCAATCCAAAAAACCAAAACAAAAAAAAAAACAAAAAACAAAAAAAACCCTACAAAACAATCAAACAACCAAACAAAAACCAAACCACAACTAAAAAATCGCACACACACACACACACACACAAAATAAAGCCAACCAAAACCAAACCAAACCAAACCAAACAAACAACTACTCTTTGTAGCAATTTCTTTTGTCTAAAGATGTTTGTACTGTGAGACCAACATGAACTGACAACCATCAGCTTGTTTTGTGCTAGGGTCAGATCAAGTAGAAATATAAGCTCTGTAAATATGACAGAAAAAGTGTACAATGAAGAACAAATACGTGCATTTACACACCAGACAAAGAAGAAAAACCCTAATAATATTGCATTTAATCTAGAGAGGATATGCTTGCCACATTTAAGAATGATCAAAGAAAAAAAAAATCATCTGTTCGGGGAAAAAAACCCTAAAGCAATAAGCAACATAACAGACATCTTCAGTCAATTGCTCACATGAAGCAGAATTTGTGCAGTGGGTCAAGATATAGTGCTTTAAAATAGATT
The DNA here is from genome assembly GCA_013400415.1 of Scytalopus superciliaris. Classification (NCBI taxonomy): domain Eukaryota; kingdom Metazoa; phylum Chordata; class Aves; order Passeriformes; family Rhinocryptidae; genus Scytalopus; species Scytalopus superciliaris. The sequence continues at coordinate 179,610 of VXBX01007102.1, forward strand.
ATGTTCAGTGTCCAGACACACAGACTAGGCAACAGCTCCCCAGTACATAAATTTCCTTATTTTTATTTTTGTCTAGTATTTGTACTTTGATGCAGGTCCCAGTTGTACAGCAGAATGAGAAAAAAGGACACCTGGACATCCATATGGACCACTTCTTTTTAGGCAAAAGTTTACTCTTACAGTGAACAATTTTGAACTTTTTCAAAAATTTTTGTTAAAAAAGTCAGGTCCTTATTTGCTCAACTTAATAAAAATTAAGAAGTAAAGTAAAAAAAGCTAACCAGCATAGTTATTAATACATGAGTAAGTAAATACTGACACAGAACCTCAGATAGCCACACAGCATATTGGAAATAAATAGAGCATGTTAGACATTGGACATATCTATGTCCAAATGAAAGTAGTACTTTTCACATTAAATTAAAAGTAGAACTTGTAATGACTTCCATAACTTCAACAGTTTAGAAGTAAACTCACAGTGGCTTTGAAGGACTTCTGCAGCAAAAAAAAAAAAAAAAAAAAATACAGACTATATGAAATCCGTAATTTTATCATGATTGCAAGACATGGAAGAAAGTACACTCATCAAGCACCAGTAATGGAGGGCTCTATGGAGAGGTAAGTGGCAGTTAAGACATCAGTGGGAAGTGTTACTGTCAGAGAAAGCAGCAGAAAAAGTGCCTACAGGTAAAAGACAGAAATTCCTCTCTAGGTATACTATCTGGAAGAAACTGAAAGCTCTAATAGATTTTTATATTTTAGATTTCAGATAATGAATCAAGCCTAACTTTCCTGCACTTACCTTTTGTTTAACACACGCTCAGTCTTTCTGATTTCCCATTTTTTCAGCTATTACTTCCCCCCTTTTTCTGTTCATTCTCCTCAGTTGCAGATCACAGTATTAAAAAAAACCTGACCCTTCCACACACATATAGGACACAGATCTAGCCTGATGACCTTAGAACCAAGACATTACTGAGCACTAAAAGCAATAAAATAATTCAGAAAGTAAGCCAAATTTAGATTCCATCATATTATATGTAACAAGCAACATGCAGATTACATATGCAGCAAAGTACTCTGAAATGGAAATGTCAACTGTAGCCATATATATTTAAAATCAGAAAGACCTGTTCTTAAAAATCACTAGCTTAAACAGTGAAGTATTAGTGTCATTACTTTTGTATGGAAGCTTCCTGAACATCTGACCAGCATAACTGAACCAAAAGAGTTAACCTGTTACAAGTATTGGATCCAACAAACATTGGAATAAACCAAATTTGAAGGCATGAGTGATAACTTTGGACCATACATTTTGTACTAATGAGAAACATACCCTCTAATTTGTAGCAAACTAATATTTGTGAACAGACCTTTAAAAATGGATCATGACTGTAAACCACAGTTATAAGAGCTAACTAATGAAAATGATGCCTTGCCATCAAATGACTTCAGCTGGATTCAAAGTGCAGAATATCAAGACTGCATGCAACCCAATATGCTGACCACAGATAAAATGCCTCTGAGCTGCAAAATGCACTAAGGAAAAATGACATCTAAATAGCCATGTTGTCTGAACTATATCTACCAAAGGGCCTGACTAATTAGAAATTGGGAATAGCTACTCTTTCAAGTATTTATTTACAGTACTTGAGAAATAAAATTTTTATGAGAGAGGTTGGTGTCTTATGTTTAATTATCCAGGTGATTGAAATCTGCATTTATAGAGGTCCCAGTGCATTAGTAGTCTGCAAGCTCTATATTCCAGTATTATATTTTCACTCAGTATTTCTTGAAGGACTACCAACTGCCATTTTCCATAATTACTAATATATTAGAAGAGCTTTTTAATTAATGTGCTAGCTTTACCAGCAATAATTAGTGGCTAAAAGTGTCAACAGAAGAAAATACGAATCACAGCTTCAGGTTCAAACATGGTTTCTATGCTAGAACTCAGAAAGAGGCTTCCCTATCAACTCTGAATGTGTTTCAAAAAAATTCAAAGTAAATTATGTTCTCAGTTTTTCACCCCAAAATGCAGAAGCCAAGTACTTTACTGAGGAATGTGTTTGAACTTTACTGACACAGACTAGAAACAGCAGAAAAATACCACTTAAGTTATGATTTATTAAACTTCCTAAAATCTTAATGCAGATTTTGTTAACAGATATGAAGCTAGAATTTTTCTGACATAGAAAGTACCAGGTATAAGTATTCACTTTCTCACAGAATTAACCAAAGACAATAAGTTTTAATTTTTTTTCCCAAATTTTGACTATGCAGACATGTTTTAAGACATGCAGTTTCTTAATTTGCTGAGCAGTCAACAACTGCAAATTCCCTAGAACCTAGTTAGCATTTTTTTAAAAATTGGGTAATTTATTTAAGCACAGAAATTTTCCAAAGTAATGCAGACATGTAAAGCTCAATATTTGAACAAGTTTTCTTTAGATAGTTGAGTTTGTTGAGGTTTTTTGGTATTTTGTTGTTTTTTGTTTTTTCTAATGACATGGTGTAACCATATTACCTACTACTAAAAATCACAGACTGTCTGACAATGATTAATTGCACACCTGATCTTTGCATCCATCTCTTTTAGAATAATAAAAATTTTGGGGGGTGTTGTGATAAGTTCTCTTCTCAGAAATGCTTCAGCAGTCTCATTATCACTTAAAGGAAAAGACCGGTGAAAAGACACTGCCACTACATTTGGAAAGAACTTGTTCAGAGTTATTGTTCAAATATAATGTATATATATAATCCCTATGATTCCCATGGAATTTTTTTATTATTGTCTTGTTTTTTTCATGACTTCACATAGTCCTACAAAGACAACAAACACACTCTGAATATTTTTTGCTCATCACTATAAAACCACCACTAATTATAAACAGAAGATATATGCATAACCCTAACTCAACTAATCCCTGAAAATTTTGACGGTCAGAGTCTCTTATGCTACATTTTTCTTTTTTTTTTTTTCCTTAATTCTGCTCCCCTGGTCTTCTTTCTACCATCCCACACTCTTTTGTTTTTTACCCAAAAAGGAATCTATTTCAGTAAAATCACTTTAAAAAGGTCCATCAAAACCCCTCTTTTATATATGAATTATATTACACCTCTTATGTCCTTACAAGACATCAGTGCACATCCTCTTGTATAAAAGTATGTGGAACAAGAGTCCTTTGCTGTATTCTCTGCCCATACAACAGCAGTGAATTTCAGTCACTACTCAGTCATGAGAATTTTGATTTTTAGTGAAACTTTATGATGTGAACATTTAAAATACTCATTATTAATCCTCAGACATCATAGGATGTTGTAAAGTACGGAGTCCATTTAAAGCTCTCAGACTTAATTTTTGATTACATCTTCAATTGCATTTGCAGTTGAATTTTATTATATTATTTGATATCTTTCTGTCCTTGAGACTTATAGGGCATGTTGACTGACAAGACTTGCAGACCTGTTGACTGATAAGACAGATATAGAATAATTTATTTCATTCTTCTTCCTTCTGCACATTTGCCTTTCCAAATTCCTCTCCTTGCTTTGCAATGCCTTAAAAATAACTAATAGTCTGTGATTAGTGCCAGCTTTAGATCTACCCAGAAGTTTCACCTAGAAAATCTCTAACACATACTTTTAGATTTGTGATGTTTTACAATTACTAGGCTACTTATCATTATTCCATATACAGAAAAAAAATCTGTGTTTGCAGCATTTCTGTAGCAAACTGCTCCTACCATTGTGGAACATGTGGTAATATTACTCTGCTCAACCATACCCTGACTGGTTTAACACAACTGACAGAGCTGCTATGTGCTCCAAAGCTGTATGCTCTAGTTTTATAAAAACAGCTCAATCTTTATAGAATTGTCTTAACTTTGTGCTTTCAAAGAGATGATTTAGGCAGAAATATTTAAGGCACTGCGAGACAGGCTGACATGATGACTAGAAAACTAATACTATTACAGAGGAATGCTCACTTAAGGAAAAGGGGTATAGAAATTATGTTTCTGATGATAAATTTTACTTCATTTTTTTCCCTACTTCGATTCAGGATACCAAATCAAAAGAGAAGGTTGTTGTAATAGAAAACACGTATCTTCAGAAAACTACACATATTTTTGGACAATTTAGGAAATTCATTAGTAAGAATGGACACAGCGAACAGTGTTGTAGAAGGAGTGACTAATCCAACTTTTCCTAATTGTTCTAGGGCTTTCTCAATGGTTGATGATGATTCTTTACTTCTTCCAAATATTTTTTACATTGTCTCCTTCTCATTTACTTTATCTTAACAAACAAATTAATCATAATTCTTAGTATGTGTAACACATATCTGTGTTGAAGGAGAGTTTGGTTTTGTTTTACAAATACGTTCTCAAAAGAGAATCCTGAGTACACTGATTAATCTGGGTCATAAATACAATAAAAAAACAGATCTAGAAATCTGGTTGAGTCAAACTTATCTGAAATTAAGAGCAGAATTCAAATGCCTGACTCAATTCAATACAGAGATTATTGCATATATACACTTTTATATATTCAAGATACATACCAAGATCATTTGAATTAAACATACTGCCATATTTGAGAACATACAGTTTATTTAAATTGCATATAAATATGTACAAGTAACATACCAGAGAAAAAGTAGATAAAAAGACAGCTTATGTAGAGTTCAACAACACAATAATATGTCTGCCTGGTTATCTGGCATAGTCTAGCATGAAACTTTCTCACTAGTGCAGAGGTCTCACTTCACTTGCTAACAGTTTGTTCTGGTCAGTATAGAAACTATGATAGTGAGAGACAACAATGAACTTGAAAGGCTCACTCTTTATGTAAACCTAACACAAGATATAATATGCAGAGGGGATGAAAGATGAAAAATGAAATTGAAAACTCTGAGAGGTCATAGTTACATGTTACATTGTTAAATGTATAATTCCAAGCTTTATAACACAAATAAATAGAAAGACAGCATTAATGATGGCAGAAATCAACAATTGCCATCTGTCTAGTATCATTACTCAGCATTTTCTTTAGTTGCACAGTAAAGAAAGGCTTGAGATTATTGTCACCTCCTTGTGGGTTCTTACATCCACAGTACCTGACTTGACTATTGATGTTGAGATGAATGTGAAAATACCGATTTAGGATTACATTTCCCCTGAAATTTAAATTCAGAAAACTTTAGTTCTGTCCAGCTACTTCTTACAGGACAAAGTTCTTGAATAAACCTGCAGGAATCATGAAGAAAAGGGTAGGAGAAAACAGAAAAAATTAAAAAATAGTTTTAAATATGGACATCATGAAGAATAATATAAATTATTAATAAAAGCACACAAACACTTAGCTACTTCTTTATTTTAATCAAATAAAATTAAGACTTACGTAACAAACTGCTCAACAAGTAAAGCTTAAGAAAAGTTTTTGATATTAAGATTGTAAAATATAGTGCCTCATAGTACTTAAAGCTCTCTCTTAAGTACTCTTCTTCAGAAGTTAATTAGGAAAGAAGAAAAGTTATGTTTGATAAGTACTTTTCAGTTTTCCATTCCAAAACCTTGAGAAAAAAAATAAAAGAAATAAAAAAGGTGTAACAATTTTAAGTGACCATTCATCAGTACTTTGTAGAAATTAATTATTTGACATGTGAGTAAATTGTTAGGTGCAGTGCTATAAAGTTCACTGAACACAGTTCATAGTTAATTTCACTAGTCTTATTAACAGCTATGACTTAGCAGAAACTATTTTGTCAAAGTATTTTATTATAATTCTCACCAAAGGCATCACTTTAGAGGGCTATACATCTCAATAAAGACACCAAAGAACACAACAAACCTATTTGTGCTTCAATATCATAATGATAAGATGAAGATATTATATCACACTTCCTAATTTAATAAGTCGGAAAAATAAATTGGAAAGTGACACTACTTTTCCCTTGTTCGTGTACACTTCATATAGGTGATATAAAAAAAAATGCACCAGAGAAGGGCAAAGTTAATATATTTTTTGTCCTAACCGGTTGACTCAATTTTTCATGTCAATTTTGTCATTCAGAATAGACTCACTCATCTCTCTTCGGGCTTTGGCAGAAAGTCAGATATTTTTTTAAAATTCTATACCTCTTGCCAGAATGTCTCTGAATGTTTCAGGCAATTGTCAGATTTAATTTTTGTTTAAAACTGCAATACAGATATTCCTCTTCGAAGTAGGCCCACATCTAAGAAAACCTCAATTCTACTGTATCTTACATTCCAATATAGCCTAAAGAAACTTGAAAATGAATTTGCATCATGTTTAAAATACCCATCTATATTAAAATTCCACTTATTTATAAAGCTTTACAATACTCTTTATAGAGTAAAGAGAGGTTCATTTTATTTTGATCTTTTCAAGTTATGATAGCATGCAATGGCATTTTTCCATTTCCTATTTTTAAAAAGCAATAATTGTATTACCAATATAAGGAATTAAGAAATAGATGTTCTTAATTTTAATCATGAAAAACCATAAATGTTATGATGTTATGAAGTGGAGATATTAAAGTCTAACAACCATTATAGCCACAGTATTTTGATACAGAAATACAGCTGGTCCTACGGATATGTGCACTGCTCAACTTCTTTGAATGATTTAGACCTCCTTCATATAAGTCTGATTGGCACATTTTCTTCACTATCAAAGTATATGAACAACAAGGCTGCCTCACACATAGTATTGTTTGTTCTTGCCAGTACTTTCTCTGTATTTGTGGTACCAGCAGAATTTATTACTTTTTTTTCTGGTGCAAGGTGTCACTCAGTGGGAAACTGTTTGGTGCTGTGACAATGTTTTGTGAAGGTTCCATCACTTTCTGTTTTCTTTCAAGCCCTCCTATGCATTATGAAGAGCAGATCTGACAGAATGCTTGAAAATAAATGCATTGGATCCATATACACATATTGATCTATATAATGCACAGATGATGGGTGAAGGTAAAAAGTTTACTGTTCTGTTTAAGGTCCTGATATTCATCATAGAGATTTGTAAACATAATAGTGCCCTTTGGAGCTCACCTGGAAATATAGAACATATTCTTTCCTTATTGATTCAACAGCTAGGGAGAAAGTTTAGGACTCATTCTTTTTACACATAGTCAAAGTTCTCTGAAATGTGTTTCTTTGTCTCCACAACTTAGAAAACATTTAGAATATGAAACAACAGAATTTCTATTTCAAATTTTGACATAATTTGAAATATGGAAACCAGATTAATACTGATTGGTAAGAGACAATTTAATTTATCTCCTGCTTATACATAATTTATATCTTTAATGTAGACTGCACCGATTTTGGGCAAGGCTCCTCATTTCTCAAAATTAAACTTGCAAGTACTCAGTCAGTCACTGCGTTCTGCTAGATAAAATGACATGTTCTGGCAGACTTTCAGCTTGTACCTTTCTCCAACTTCACAGCCTAAGACATAGGCAAAAGTCCATCTTTAGGATATCTTGGAAGTACCATGCCCTGCATATATAAATTAAAAGAAAAATCCCCAAAGAAATATTCCTATGAGCAAAATCGATGCATTTCTCTGCTGCAAAGAAACCAAAAAAACTGCCAACCCCTGCTGAGCATCCTGCAAGCCATGTCTTTCTCTGCCAAACCATGGTGGTACCTTTCACAAGGATTCTCTGTGCATTCAAATGAAAGCAAAAGTATTTTTCACTTTGTTGTGTTGGATTTAGGTCTTTGATCTCCATATATTTGCAGTATTTAAATATATTACTCTGGTGAGTATATTCTAGAAATATCTTTCATAAAAATCTCTATTTTCCAATTTACAATAAATCTACTTTTAATAAAAATATATAAATTCCCATTATAAAAATAATCTAAAAAACTTTGTAAAGATATCAAAATTATCAACAGTCATTGAACTCTAGAGGATCATGAGAAAACTTTTTTGTTCTTTTTTTTATTATTATTATTTTTGGGGTACAAAGGCATAGATCCTTGATAATATTTTGATTATATTTTAATATTTTTCAGTTTAATTGTGCTCAGTCCTAAAAAATCAGGTTCATTATATTTGTACCTTTTTTCTTTTCCTAGGATTGCGTTTTTTTTCCATTTGAGTTAACATCTTACCAAAACATCTTAACATCTTACCAAAATAAAAACAGATCTAAAATAATTTTGCTTTACTCAGATTCTATATCTTTGGTACACCAGAATAAATAAACAATATAAACACCCTACTGCTGGTTTTAAGTGGAATTTTACTTGGCTGTGAATGGGAATGGAAGAACATAATAGTATCTGCATGTGCCTTCATGTTACCATAGGGTTCTGCATCTACTTACAGACCTTGTTATGCTACCGGTGACTTTTGACACATTCCTAGCTAAACAAACTTTTAAAAAAATGAATGCACATTTTGAAGCAGCAGGATATAATTAGTAGCATTAATGAGGCTACTCATTGGATTCCACAACAATATCTCTCACAGCAGGAAAATCAGACTATTTGTGTGTCAGGGACACTTACCCTTGACATTTTCTAATTACTTTTTGTAGGTTTTCTTAACTCACCTTAACTACCAGGAGACATCGACATTGAAGCTGCCCATGGTGGTCACTCTGCCATCAATTACAGGACAGCACAGTTACAAGACTGTCAGACACAAAATGTCTCAGTGCTGACAGAGGATCAATGTTGATCTTAAAAGAATTTATATTCTGGGCTCAAGCTCTGAAGAGTTAAGCCATTATATAAAAAAATATTTTATTTATACTCAGATTTATATCAATAGTCAAGATTTATATCAATACATCAAGACCTTTATTTTAAGCAAGTGTCATGCAACCACTTCATGGTCTCTCTTCAAAAATGAAAATTGTTAGGATTATAAGCAACATAAGTATTTTTTAAATGTTTTTATGGGTCTTTCAACATATTATTGAAATCAGCAAATTTTGTTTGCTTTTTTTTCTTTCAGTTTTTCACCCTCAACCTAATTCAGGTTCTTTCAGATTTGACAAGAGTTTTATCCTTTACTTCAAAGAAAAATCAATTAAGGTAACACTGAGTGGTTTTGAAATCTTTTGAAAAGATGGCATAACTGAGCTATCAATTTTTTTTTAAATCAGTATGCTAATGTTATAAAATAAGAAAATAAATTCAATGAAAAAAAAATCATAGCTACATTTTCATTTTGCTTCTCACTCCTTGAAGTGGATGACACATGGAGTACTAAATAGAAGTTTTCATCTGGTATTTTGTACCTCCCCACATTTTCTCTACTTTCTATGTTCAGTGTTATTAAAATTGCTATTGGGTTTGCAGCTGTTGCCTTTTAAATTTGCTTCTCACTGTCACATTATTAACTATATCTAAAACATCTGCATAGCATCCTTTTTCTACAAGGATTTTTCTCTGATACCAGTGACCTGCTGAGCACGTTGTGAGATTTTAAGGGAGATAAAATACAGCCAATAATAAAATAGGGAAAGTATTTAAATAGTAATGCTAAAATATTTTTTCTGCTTTGGTGCATTTCTCCTTTTATCTGTGTTTTTTTTCTAATTAAATTTTCTCTCTAATAAATTAGTGGATTGCTTTTCATTTTTCCATATTCTGTTCACATGTAAGTGAAAATATACGTGGCAAAAAGTTCCAAGAGAGATAGGAGAAAGTTAGATAATAGGATAGGGAGCACTTATACTATAATTCAATATTTTAGCATCAAGCTAAAATTATCATTGAGGGTTCTTTTGTGCCTTTGCGATACACAAAATTAATTACCTTTTTCTGGAGGTCAACCTGCTACAATCCAGAAATATATTCCTTCCAGGGCTTCCCTAGACAATTACCCACCTCAAAAGAGCCTGAAGTGTACACTAGGGACACAACATACACATTACTTGACTGAGGAACTGGCATTGCTACTCTTCAGTACTCCTACCAAAACTCCAACAGCTAATGTATATCAAAACAACATAGTAGAAAATTTCCCACTGCCATATCTGCTCTGAGCACAACAAGGGCTTTCTAGTTTAGAATCACTAATATGAACATATTTTTTTGTTATGTGTCTTTAACAAGTAGAAGTTCTTTGGTTGATTATCTCACTTGAAAAGATTTTCTATGACTGTTTATCTTTCTATATTATTCTAAATTATTGCAGTTATCTAATGATCTGAAACAATTTGTTTGTCTCTGCATGGGAAAAAGAAAAAACAGTAGAATATAATGAAGGGTATGGTAATACTCAGGCTTGCTTCTCCTATAGACTTTGGACATTGCTTTATTACAGCATCTGATTTAATAAGAGCAATTCTACCGATGAAGAAGAAAAGATGAAATAACTGCTACCTGCTATGTAATTGATGCAATAAAGGAGAAGGTCACCTCTGAAAGGCTTGTCCTATACCTTGCCTTTATTATAGAAGCCTTAGCACTCTTCTCATGAACACTTGAAAAGTGATTTAATGAACTTCTGAATTTCATCTGACACATGGCTGTAACATGTACCCTACCTGTTAAAAACAGCCTCATGAAAAACATTCCTTCCCAAGTCAGAAGGCACCTAACAGCAAGCAATTTGCTTTCCAAAGTCATATTTCCTCTCTGTGAGGCATGGATGCCATATTGACAAATCTACGTTCCATTGAATAGAAGTGTGTTTAATTTCTCAGTTTCTCAGAATACAAACTGCTTCCTGATGAAGTCAAAACTCAGATTGCTCCCTACAGGGCAGGGAAAGTTTATGTGGGTTTATTTTTTGCTTGTTTTTGTTGTTGTTGTTTTGTTTCTTTCCTAACAATGCAATCTTGTCTCTAACACAAGTGTAAGGTTGCAAGGTTGATATTCAATACATACACTTTTAGTATTTGAATTGGCTTCAACCCTTGCTTTTCACATTACGGGAAGAAAAGTTTTATTATTTCTCCATATTTTTTTTCATGGAATTCTTATCAAAATATTTATCTCAACATTTTATTAGCAATTTTTCTCATCTCTTTCACTCTGTATATATTTTCTGGTTATGCCAAAAAGAACTGGAGTCTTATTTTGCAAATCCTAATAGCCTGGGAGCAGTCAAAAGATGTTGTGATTGTTTAGACCATCCCACTTAACATTCTCTGGGCTCTTGTTTTATTTTTTTTCCCCTGAAAATATATGAAAGTCAAAATCACAAGCTAAATGCCAAACCTAGTCCCACTGTCATGAAGGGAAACTTCAGCATAAGTGGCCTCCTGTTGATACCCTTTCTCACACTACAAGGAGTCTACACTTAAGTTTCATTGTTATCAAGAGAAGTGCTTGCAGTCAGTATGAATGAAAGCAAACTGACCTTACCTGTACAAGTGTTAAAACACACACATATACACGCAAAATCAAAGTACGACAAAGACCACATTTAACCTTTGAAGACATCTAAGTTTAAGCTCAGAAGTTCTCCCTGGAGACCTTCAAACACTGCTTTCACTTTCCATTTACTGTACTGGGACTTAGCAATTTACCTGTAATTTAAACACACAGATCCAAGTGCCTAAATTATGTCTATCGGGTCTTTCCAACACTTGCTGTCTTATCTTCTGTATGTCTTTGAATTCCTATAAAGGTACCAACACAAATAGCTTTATTAATATGTTAAAAACAGAAAAATACAAGTGAGAAGAATATTTCAACAGGTAATGGTGTTGTGCCTACATCTACGCAGAACTTAAAAGCTGAAAGTTCTTTGAGTTCTGCTGTTAATTTCCAGAATGAAATTTAAAAACAGAAGCTTTCTAAAGACAGATCTACATATAAGGTCATATGCATTTTGTGGTGTATACACACATATACACAGGTTTTCAATTTGCAAGAATGAATGAATAATTTAAAAATGGTGCTCTTCTTTCATGAAGACAATACTTTCGCAGTCAATAGAAGCACAGCACTATGCACAGATAAGTGTAGTGTAATAATATACCTGCCTGTTAAACACCTCAGTTGCAAAACTGAAGTGAAAGAAAACCCCAAAACAAAACAAACTGAAGAAACTAATCCAAAGTCTTCAGTTCCTTGTTCTATAGTAATATAGGAAAAGCAAATTTTAACAGCTTTGACAAGAAGATGACAATATTAATCATAATTCAAACAGTCGTAGTAACTGATGCTTTGAGGAAAAGATAGCAGCTGGTGTAGTCCAGGAAAGACCCTAATTTTGACATTTCATTCACCTCTGCCTGGGAAAAGGTAGCTCAGCAATATACCATTTGTCTTCATCTGTCTTTCCAGCACTGCAAGTTGACAGGATAACAGCATGGTTCCTTGGTGGTCTGCAATGCAAACTGCCCTTTATCTACCTATTCACAGTTCAGTGTAGCATGAGGAAAGTAATTTTACAGGTGTGTAGCAGAATCTGCATCTTCCTGGCCACATAATTTGGGGGTTGCTTTACAAGGTGAATAATCATAGAGAGATATTACCAATCAGCTACTGATAGTTGTCAGTCTTTGAAGCTACACTCAAGTCAGATGTAAATAACACACAATGAAGGCACAGAACATTAAAGGCAAAAACCAGAACATTAAAGGCAAAGACTCTGTAAAACCAGTTGAGCTGATTAGTACTAAATTACTGATGTTCTATCTGCTGGGGTGGTAATGCTTTTTTTCAAAGTGCCTGAATGCAGTGCTTCATTTCACAGAGGGACCACGTTTGATGGGCCTACAAAGAACATTTAATAGAGACTGACAGTGGAAGGACATAGTGACAAATCTATAATTACTCTTTGAGAGTGCAATGTGTTCATTAAGAAAACTAGAAATTTGTCTGTGGTACAGAATATATACCCAAAAATATATGTTCCCATATATGCACAGACTTTACAGACTTGATAGCAGAATCAAGTAAAATTTCTTGGTTCCTCACCACTCTGAAGAACAAAAAATCTGTAATAAATAGAGATGTAGAGTGTATTAGCTGAAGAAAAAAAGCAACAAATCAAAACCACAAAAAACAAGATCCACCTTGGATATAAGCTTCAAAATTTAAGAAATTCACTTTATTTGGAAATTTTTTATGCTTGTTCAAACACCTCATTTTGTTCTTTTCCCTGGGAAAGATTGTTTTTAAGCTAGAACTAGCAACATTGTTACTACTGGGACACCCTTAGGCAATATCAGCCATAATACTGAGCAGCACTTACAATGGGGTTGGATTCTAATGAAATAAACTGTAGGAAGTAGAATTAGGAGACGTGTTAAACCACATTATGACATAAAAAGTCAAAGGAATATGCTGATACCTTACCATATGGCAATTAGAATTCCTTTTCTTTATGTCTGTCTCCCACAAATACCATCATGATAGCTACCATACTGCTCTTCATGATTAAGAATTCATCTTTCCTGGACACTAAATAGCTCAACTTATCCTTAGCATTGAGTTACTTATGAGTAATTCAAATCCTCTCTCACTTTGGCAAATACTTCTTCTAGAAGTAAGTTTTCTGAAAAGCCAGAATCCCTAGAAAAAGTATAACAAAAAGTATTCCTGGAGAGTGCTGAGAAGGCTGAAAGATGTTTCTGTATGGAAAGGGGAAGTTCAGCATATTTTTTTATCCATATATTTTATTGTTGTTGTTGTCAGTTACAATTTCCAGTGTAAGTCATATTGTTTAGATATTGTTCTGCTCTGGGCTGGGAAAAAAAATGTCACAGAATAGTGGTCAGCAACACAAAGTAAATAAACACATCAGGCAGTAGTCTTATTCAGATATAAACAGCAAAAGAAGGTGAAGAGCTAGCCTTCCTTATATATACTGTGCGAATGAAAAGTCTTTAATTATACAGAGAATGAATATTGCTAAACTGAACAGCTATTTGGGATCCAGTTAAATAACGAAAAAAAAATTATTTTATTTTTTTATTCAAACAGATTTGGTCAGTGAAAGAACATTAAACACATATTACCCTTTGATACATATTAACATTTCTAATAACACATGGAAAAAGATGGTCTGTTTAAATTCTTTATTGAGTAATGGTACCAAGACAACTGAACTTGTCCATTGCTATTAATGGAAAGTAAAATTTCTGCATGATTACTAATTTTTATTAACTAAAAGCACATTTCTTCAGAACACAGGAGAATTCTAGTACTTAGTACAGTACAATGTCAATGGTAATATTTTAGGTATGCTATTACTTAACTAATAAAACTAAGCAAAAATTTGGTTAATGGCTGAAAGACTGTTAGCTCAGGTTGTATTTGTAGTGATGTCTTAGCTGTGTTGGAATCCATGCCCTCTGATAATGCATTAATAATTTAAGAGAATTTGATTTTGTAGCCTTATCCCAAACCCATTAGGCAGTCTTCTGGAAGAAGTCTTGTCACTACATTTTTAGATTCATGAAGAGTCACCTATGTCAGCTATGGTTTTACAAGGGAATTAACCACATAAATTAAAAAAATAAAGAAACACTGGGCTTAGTGTCAGCTTGCAGTCAGCCCAGATATATAGCTGATGTATCAAACAAATTGCAAATTTCTGCAATTAACTGGGCTACAGCTTTTGCAATAAATACACTAATTTAAAGATTGGAATGATGGTGAATCCGCGCATCTCAGGTGTAAATAAATAACACAATGTCATGGCATTTTCTGCTATAGCAGTCATGGGAACAAAAGGCAGGGAAGAAAATCTGAATTTGAAACTAGGGAAAGGAGAAACAAGAGAAATCCCACACTCGTGCACATACAGCACAGAAATTTGCTACACTGGAAATAATCAACTTCACAAAAAAACCCCAAAACCAACCAACCAACCAACCTACCAGCCAACCAAACCTCCCTGAAAAGACAGGGACTTATCTGGGGTGCAAGAATGAAAACAAGAATGCTCCCACCTATGCAGCCATTAATAAATACATAAACAAATAAAAATGAACAGGCATACATTGAAAATTAAATTCTTAGGAAACTGAGCTGCAGTGTCCTGAGGTGTCCAGATACACTTTCAGATTTGGGAATCAGCCTCAACAGACCATAGAGATGATGCATTTAAAAACAGATGGGATGAAACCCTGAAATGTGCTAAATTTAAATTAAAATTTTTGGCTATTTACACATCTTGTTAAATAGCATAATGATTGCATTAGGATTTTACCTGATCTTAGTTCTTAGACACCTGGCAATTGGAAATGTGTACTGCTGTAGTGTCCATTGTTAATTAAATATCACTGTGATAAGGGCATTAAAAGTACCTCACTCGAATTCTAATTTATGTGCTACTTGTCTTTGCAAAATAAACTTCAGACAATTTAAAGACAAATGATGGCCTATCCACTACAGTATTCAGCTCCTTGGAAATTAAGAAAAATGTCCAAAGAAACATTTTCTTCCTGTAAAAAGTTATAATTTGGGCTTCAGGGAAACTGTATTTTATCTTGTAGCTTCCTTGAGTGTGCATGAGCAAATTCAACAAGAAAGGAGCAAATATGACACTGCTAGAAGGCTTATTTACATTTTACAACCATTAAGAAAACTGACAGGGAACGTGTGATTTAAAATTAACTAGTCCGTGGCCCTCATTTGCAGGCTAATTCTATTAGAATGACTATTTCACCAATGCCACCAGCAATTGAATAAAAATAACAGATATCATTAGATATAATTAAATGTTTTGAACATTTATTAATTATTTTAAATACATTAATATTTATATTTTTATTAGATAGTTTTATTTCACATATTAAATGTATCAAGTAAAAATAAAATAAATGCAAAATAATGTTGTATGATCAAGGATAGCAAGCTTGTACTGTATTTTCTACATAATTTTTATAAGTAATTATGATATTTTCATGACTTTTTATGCTCCATTTTTGTTAGCATGCTATTACTTAAATAACTATATAAAAATTAAAATAAAAATAAATTTTCAATGGCACAATAATATTTTTTTTCCAAATGGCTACAAAATCAAAGATATGGACTACTTTTATTTATACACTTAGCTACTAGTCAGTGGATCTTGGTCTACAGCTATTTGAAAAGTGCTTAAGCATGAATTCCATTGCTATAATGAAAAGATCACGAGGAAATAACTTCCACCTCTTATCAAAGTATCAACATTGTAACTGGGAGGCTTGCATATGATTTCCTGTGATTTTCATTTTCTCATCTGTGGGTTTCTTAACCTTTTGCAAACAGAAAATATATTCCGCTAAGCTTAAGCAAGATATGAGAACAGTGAAAAGGAAAAACAACTTCTCCACATTTCTCATTATTTCACAATATGCATGTGTATTGAATACCCATGCACAGTCCCTTCACTGATGCTAGGCATGGCCTTTACCATATTGTATAGCAGAGGACACTTTTCTAAGATAAATATGTACATACACAGAAATATATTTCTTGTAACTATTATAACAATAGTTATAAGAAATCACTATATTTCTGTGGGAAATAGCTTGGTTCCTAACATTCATTTTCTCACATTGGGGCCCAAGGAATAAGGACTTCTGTTACTTCACTCTCTGTATTAATTTTAAAACTTTAGAGAGCAGACTTCTTAAAATAATCTCTCAGATTTTCCCATTGTTCTTTCCTGAAGTTTCCATCCTAGTTTCATTTTCCATAATGCAAGACTATTTGCAGTTTATCACAGAATATTCTGAGCTGGAAGGGACCTGCAAGGATCATCTAGTGCAACATTTAAGTGAATGGTGCATACAAGGGTCAAACCCACAGCCTTGGTGTTATTAGCACAGGGCTCTAACCAAGTGAGCTGATCTTCATGCATTTTCAAATTCCTTCATCTGAAGAAAAACTTGTAAAAAACCACACAAAAACCTAGGCACTTTACATAGGAAAAAAAAAATCCTTTCTTACAGAAAGTTCTTCAATGACATGAAATGTAAAACATGTAATTTGTTTTGTTTACCATAGGTTTTGGCCCTACCCCTCCTAGGTTAGCTTTATTCACTGTAGACCAAAAAAAGCAAAGAAGGGTTAGCTTTCTGAGAAATAACTCAGAAACTAGACAAGCTGAAAAGATAATAATTTGTGTTATGAGTATTGTCTAAAATGAAAAAGAGAGAAAAAGGTGAGAGAATATTGCTGTTGATTTTTTATCTCAGAACTGCATGCTAATATTATATTCTTTTGTTTGTAACGGTACACATACTCTTATTCCCACATGATCTTTCAGTAATAACAGAAAATTTTCTTATTTTTATGCCCAAGAGATTTTTACTAATTTTATTATTAATCAATACATTTTTAACATGACAATGATTATCTAATACCACAAGTATTACACTTGTATCTAAGACCACAAGTAAATTGTGTTCCATAAGTATACTTTCATTCTAAAGATTCTGAAAGGAATCTAAATGACTATTCAAATAAAGGAGTTTACATAGCAGACATCTAAAACTGGGTTTCATAAAACCAAACCTTGTGACCTTGGACAAATTACACTTGAAAGTGAGACTGAAGTAGAAACATATCCCAAACACAGCAACAATCACCAAATCATACCTTGCAGTTAACTCAGCAATATATGTACCAACTCCATAAAATGAGTGACTATTGAAATTGAATAAATAAGCAACTTTTTTGGACACTTACTGATTCAACAGGTCAGTGGGTTTTTTTGCTATATGAAGGGAAAATATCTTCACATGGAATTCTGTAACTTAGGGTTTTATGTTTCATAAAAAATCAGTATGTTCCATAAAAATCAGTAAGTTCCATAGAACAGCTCCCAGAACAACTATATTGAAGTCTATGTTCTAAAATACTTTGTAATTGAAGTTCAAAAATATTATTTTATAAATTCCTTGTAATGTTATATGCACTGTGCAATAAAACAAAACTAGTTCATAACTAAATCTCAATAATTTAAAATTATCTTTGGTGAAGGAGAAGTCAGAGATGTTCAGTGCCTTCCTCATCTCACCTTTTGGAGGTGTACATTGCTACAGCACTTTCAGGACCCTGAAACCCACAGCAACCTCTGGGAAAAGGAAAGCTTATCCTCAGTGCAGATTAGGCATTACTTAAATGAAATGAATACACCCAAGATCAGGATGGGCACACACAGAAGTGCTGAGGGAACTGACCATTCCAAGGCCTCTTGATCATCTATGAAAGTTCATGGGATTAAGGGAGATCTCTGAGGACTGGAAAAAAGCAAGTGCCACTCTATTTTAATGAAGGGCAAGCAGAAGGATCCAGGAAACTACAGGCTGATCAGTCTCATCTTGTGAAACCGATGAAACAAGAAATCTAGAAACAGTTTCCAAATACATGGAGGGCAAGAAGGTGATTAGGAGTAGTCAAAGTGGGAAATTTTGCTTGACTGACTTGATAGCCTTCCACGATCACACTGGCTCAGTAGATTAGGAGAGACCAGTGAATATTGTCTACTTTAGCATGACTTTTGATGCTGTATCCCATAATTTCCCCACAGACAAGCTGATGAACTGTGGGCTAGATAAATGGATAGTAGTGATATTAAATTTGCTGTATTGCTGGACTGCTAGCATCAGTGATATGGAGTCAGGCTGGAGGCCAGCCACAAATAATGTACCCCAGGGTCAGATACTGGCATTTAATATCCTCTTTGATCATCTAGACAATGGAGCAGAGTGCACTCTCAGCAGGTTTGCAGAGAATGCAAAACTGGGAAGAGTGTTTGATACACCAGATGATTGGAGAAATGAGCTGACAGGAACATCATGAAGTTCAACAAAGGTATATGCAAAGTTCTGCATCTAGAGAGGAATAACACCATCCACCAGTAAACATTTGAGGCCAGCTGCTTGTAAGACAGTTTGGCAAAGAAGGACCTGATGATCCTGGTAGCCAGCAAGTTGACCACGAGCAAGCCCAGCAAAGGCCAACAGCATCTTGGGCTGCACTAGGCAAAACTCTACCAGCAGGTAGCAGGAAGTGATTCTTCCCCTCTACTCAGTACTGATGAGACACACCTAGTGTGCTGGTTCCAGGCCTGGGCTCCCCACTACAAGAGACAAATACACTTACTAGAGCAAGTCTAGTGCATGACTGTGAAAAAGATAAGTGTTAGAACATCTGTGGCACGATCTGAGGATGAGAAGGTTGGAACTGTTCAGTTCAGATTGAAAAGGGCTTGTGAGGATCTTAGCAATACGTATAAGTAGCTAATGGGAGTGGCCAGACTCATCTCAAAAGCTTCTTTGGGTTTGATTGTTTGTTTGTTTGTTTGTTTGTTTTTTGTTTTGGTTTTGGTGTTTGGTTGTTTTGGGTTGTTTTTTTTTTGGTGACTGTGGTCATACACTAGAATCTACCCGTGCAGGTTATGTAATCTGTGTCCTTGGGAATATTCAAAAACAAATAGGCACAACCCCAATCAACTTGCTCTGGGTTACCCTGCTCTGAGCAGGAGGGTTGAACAAGATAAGGTGATTTCTAATTTCATTCATTTTGTGATTCAGCTAACTTTATATTTCAATGTACTTATGGAATAATTGTGACCACGTTGTGATACCCATAAGCTTGCTGCTTGTTTTATTGTATTCTGTTAGATATCTTAAACTCTTTGTTATTTTATGAATAAAAATTGAGTCCACTAAACTGGAGCTGTCCTGCTTGCTTTTGATTAATTAGTGAATTACAAAACCCTTATGCCCAATAATGTAAATTTTATGTGTGAAAATAATTGAGAAATTAAAAATTTAAATTTCCTTTTCTTAATGAATTTTGCAGATAAAATTGAATTGCTCATGTATCTGAGATAATAGGAAATGTTTCTTTTTTCCCTTCATAGTGTCTGAATTAATCTGAAGGCAATGAACCAAGTCCTACTCTCAGGTACACAGGTGTAAATTATATTTCTAGTTTGTGCATAAATAATTTAATAAATTAATAAATTAAATTTATAAATAATAAATTTCCATGTGTGTGTAAGCAAAAATAGAACTCAGCCAGGGGTGAGGAAACAGGTAAGATGCAAATACCATCTAATTTTACAAGAAAGCTATATACAGTAGTAGAAAAAAAGATTTCCAGAAGCTAGTAACTTTGGTCAACTTCAGGAGCTTGGGGACATTTTCTTTGGAATCCGTAATCATTATGGAAGCAAATAAGTAAAACATAAATTACTTTGTTTCACCTAACAATCAGAGGATAGAAAGATTTTCTGTAGTGATTTTATTGTCTTTTTCTTATAATTAGAAAAGGCTATATAATTAATATTTTTGCTAATTCTAATATTTCCCAATTTAATCTGAAACAGGAAATACAAAAATTATCACTATAAGTCAAAATCATCTTATTTTATTGCACCTGTATTTCATAACAGTCCACTTTAATCTTTTGTCCTTATTGGCTTTTTACACTGAAATCATAGAAATATTCATGCTATCAGTGACATTTCAGTGTTTCTTCCTCCACAGTCTCCTAACTGACACTTGTGATAAATCGTTCTCAGTTAAGCCCAAGCACAGTTACAGTAAAACCTGAATTACTGCTGATTTCTTTATCACTCTCCATTTAATCATTGGCTAATTAATCATAGATATTATGACTTACACATAGTTTCAAATATTTACATAATTCATGGGAGTAAATCTAAAGAGGGATTTCCTACAGAGGTCTTTTTTGGGGGTTTGGGGTTTTTTCACTTTTCTTCTGTTCTTCTCTGTTAGTGGTGATTGTCTTGCTTCCACTTGGCATAATTCAATATTGCTGTGATCCAGCATAGCATTGATTCAATTTCTGAAGGAGACAGGTTCAGCACTGTCTGTAGACAGAAACACTAGACTGAGTTAACTGGTGAAAATACCCCAAAATTATTTTTCCAGTTGGATTTTAGCCTTACTCTCTCCAAAATACGTTGACTTCTTGACATCAGGCATGCACGGTGTGTTATTTTACACAACAGGAGCACTAAGGAACCATGCAAGTTGCAGATGTATGAAAAAAACTAAATCTGCAGTAATTGATTTATTATTATTAGGAGAATTTTTAGATTAATATACTTTAACTCCTCTAAAATCTTTAGACATTTGTTTTGCACACTTTATTCAGCCACCACTACTACCAGTAGAGTAGATCATGAAGAGAACTTCTCACATGCAGAGAACTTCTGATTTGTTTCTAGATAATTTTTGAGACTAAAGTTTCCACTAAACCAAACTTTGGTGAAATGCTTTGGGTAGATTACAAGGAGTGTTTTTCACATCTCCCTAAGAAAATATGCATTCTCCAACTCAGAGAAGGTCAACTCCACTGCCATTAGGCCTATGGAAATACAATAACAGGGTGCATAAAGCTTTACACCAAAATGCTATATTTGCAGTTTTCAGAAGATGCAAGACTTTTGAAAAAGAGTTTTTCATATCACCATCTTTTCTGAAGTTTCCCTTGATATTCTATGGCTGTGTGATTCACCTCCTTGGGTCTGTTGAATAAACAGCATATGCAAACATGATTTTTGTTGTTACAACAGGCCTTCCATATTTTACTCAATAATTAACCAGAAAAAAAAATAATCTGTAAAAGAGCTTTGGATTGACAAAACGAATACATTTGCATGGGTTAGTTACCAGAACTGGCACTGTTACTCTTTGAGAAACATTCTATTGATGGGCAATGAAACAGTGACATTGCCACAGCAGGGAAGGGAAAGTTGAGAGATTGTTCTGAGTCTGGTTTGCTTGATCAAGCAGTAGCCAGTGACATGGTTTAACTGTATTTACTTGACTGGTTTTTAATGCTATGATTGATTGTCTGTGGCTAGAGTATGAGCAAAGCACCAAAGACATCAGCATTCATTATGATTTGGGGGAAAGAAAATCAAGAGAAAACGCAGTCAAAATGAAAACAAGTCACTTGTAGACAGTAATCTGCATTCAAACTAGACAATAGGGCAGACACTTCTCACGCCTTGGATACTCTCACCCCAGTGGGCATGCTATGAAAACAGACACATGAAGGGCAAAAGTTCCATGTTAAAATGCAGGACCTTTTCTCTGCAGACAGAAATATGGTTATGAGAAAAAGCAAAAACCTAAGCAGAGTACACTGAGATTAACATGGCTTGTGATACCATGAAATTGAATCAGTTTCAGATGTGGTAGATTTCCCCAGCACAGAAAATTATGAGAGACTCTCTATCAATCTGAAATACCTCCTGAATCTTGAGAGACTTAGCCAAGGAGGTTCAGCCTCTCTCCTCTCAATTTGTCTGGGGACAAATTTTACTATCACCTTCTTTCCCTGGGTCTCTGAGATGAAATCTCTTAGAATAAATCTTTGCATCACAGGCCTTGCCCAACTATTTCATCAGCATCCATATCCTAACATGCCTATCCAGCCTCTCCTTTAAAGACTTAACTTTAGCAGAACAGCTCAGGATTACTGACTCCCCTTTATGTCCTTAGAGGTTTTTAAATCAGCTCTAATCTTCAGAACTTAAAGTTTGTCAGGGGCATTTTTCTATTCACAGTTTTCACACTTTTTTTAGGGAACCCTGGCTCTACATTTCTTTCCTTCATTGCCTTTCTCCTAAATGTTTTGTCTAAGTCCATTAGTCAGGCATAGCAAAACCTAGCCTATAAACTAAGACATGTATTTATGGAGCGAATATTACAAGCTGTGATATAAAACATACAGACTCACTGTAGCCATATGTATGGATGTATTAGGCAACAGAATGTTAAAAGCAACAGTTGATAGCATGTAACCTATTGATATCTTACATGTTGTGCAGCTGTGGAAAGCAATGCAATAACCAAATCATCTAGTTTGTGAAATTTTAATTATTCTATATAGAATCAAATATAAAAGAAAGAGAAGAAGCAAAACCCAAAGAGGATTAAAAAAGTAGGAATAAAAATTCAGATAAAGGGTCATTTTCAAATATGTATTATCACCAGTGACAGTATAGACCTTCTTCATCCACAAAGTGGATGTCATAACACTAAAATGAAAACCCCCTCACAGATCAGGAGTTAAACAGGAAACCTATTACACCTAGAACTGCAAAAAATTGTGTTACTTCCCTGAGTTTGATCTCAGTTAAAGGTTTCTCTAGAAAATCTTTCTTCTTCTTTTTACTTCTTAAAATAACTTTAACTAGTCCAACGAAATGCAAATAGCAAAGTAAGTTAAATAAAAAGAGCACATTCTCCTAGCAGTCTAACAGTTGCTTTCACCAAGTTACTGAACTGAAATAAAATATTTGTTTTAAATAAATATTACATAGCATGCCCTCAATTTCACTGGTCTACTGTGTAAATTTACTCATAAGAGTGCAAGTATTATATTTAGAAAGGGTGAAAACTGGAACTGCAACAGAAATATCCACACTAAATGCATATCGTAAAAGAAAATAAGATACATTTTTATGTTCTCACAAATTTATGGCATTAAGGCCAGAGAACTATTATATTGTGTCATTGTGTCACAAGCTATTCCCTTTCATCTCACTAAATCTCTTATAAGATGAATAGCTTGTCTTTGACTGAAGCATAGCTTGTGTTTACCAAGAGTACCTCTTGCAGAAAAGTATCTCATCTTGAATTAAGCAATTAAGAGATAGAAAATCAACCGCCTTGTTCAGTGGCCTTTCTGTGGCTATGTTGTTTTACAGTGAATGTCTTCTTTTTTGAAACAGTGGCTTCAGTATCAAAGTCCTCATTTTGTTGTCTTCTCCTAAACTAACAAATACTGAAGTATCCATTAACATTATTGTTTTTATCTGTAGGAAGTATTTATCTACTGCACACAAGTAATCTAATTTCATGGAGATAAATTAAAATTATAAACTATATTGAAACTCAGATTGTAGAACTTTTAATATCCTTTTTTAAAATATGAACATCATTCTTTAATTATAAAAAGGCTCTATATATCTCACTAATCAAAAATTACTTGTCCTATTTACCACATCACTTCACTACAGCAAATAGGAGTTGCTAGCCTATCCTGACACTTTTTCCAAGTTGCTGTCTTCCAGAGTGCCCTTAACTCTTCTGCCATTATTTATATCTTCATTCTTTTAATATGGAAATACATTCAGATATCTTGTTCAATTTTCTTCACTTCCACAGAACTTTGTGCTTCTTCACCTCAAGCCTGAAAAGTGAAGCATAAAACTAAAACAACAAAAGCTGTTAATGTTGTATACCGTCCAAACAAAAAACAGCAGGAATCTTCCCAACCATACAGCTCAAAAGAGGCAAGCCATTTTATATACTAATAAAATCTTATGGGTGCTCATCTGAAATATTTCTCTTGATCTTGTTTAATTTTGATATCCAGAAACTTCTGTAAGAATACCAGTAAATAAATTTTTCAAATTCAAATAAGACATTTTCTTAAGTCATGGAACTGGCAGAAAATGCTAGTAAATTTTTATAAATGTTTTCTAAATTTTTCTAGCAAATCACTCTAGCAAACTGAAAATTATACATATGAATTGAAATTAGTAATTTCAAAATAAGAGAAATATTCAAAAGTCACTGTTTGTTTTCTGATTTCTGTGTCTGAGTTTCCCTCTAAACATCTGCTCAGGAATATTAAAGCATACTCACAAGGTATGTGAGACCAAAAATTCATGAAGGAAAACTGAACAATTTAAAATGCATTTTATATTTTAGTTTGTTTTATTTTATTTTATCTTTTTTTTTTTCCCTGCTTTTTCTGTCTGTGATCTAGCTTCATGTTTTACAAACCCCCTGCCTTTTAATCAACCAGGTTGCTCAGAGCCCCATCCAGTCTGTCCTTGTACACTCTTATGGAATCCTTTACTGAAATCCAGGAAGATGACATCAGTTGGCTTCCCTTGATCAGCTAGGTGGGTTATCTTGTCATAAAAGGAAATCAAGTTTAATAAGCAGGACTTTCCTCTCATGAAGCCGTGCTGGCTGTGATCAATGACTATTGTCTTTTAGGTGCTTTTTGATACTTCCCAGAATACTGTCCTTAGGGAATACCAGGCACTGCAGTGAGACTGACAGGCCTGTAGTTTCTGGGATCCTCCTTCTTTCCCTTCTTGAAAACTGGGACATTTGTCAGCTTCCAGCCAGCTGGGACCTCTCTGGATTCACAAGATTGCTCAAAAATCATCAAGAAAGGATTTTTGATGACATCAGCCAGTCTTTTGAGGATTCTTAGATTAGTCCCATAAGGCCCCATAGATTTGCAGGGATCCAGCTGGAGCAACAGATCTTGCACCATTTCAGGGTTGACTGGGAGTTGATCATTCTCACAGTCATCGTCCTCCAGGTCAGGGCACTGAGACCACCTTGGTCCAGACAGAGGCAGAGAAACCATTAAACACCTCTGTCAATATTTCTATACTACCTATTGTCATGAATGCATTTGAAACAAGTCTTTATATTGTCCCCCATATTTCTGGCCAGTTTCAACTCCAGTTGAGCTTTGACCATATGAATTTTCTCCCTTCAGCAGCAATCAGCATCTCTGTATTCCAATGTCACTTGACCTTGCTTCCACTGGGCACACACTTTCCTTTTCTGTCTTATTTTTAAGAGAAGATCCCTCCTCTGGCAAACCAGACTTCTGCCTCTCCTGCTTGACTTCAAGCACTTGGGAATTTCCTGCTCCTCTGCCCTTAGGAGGTGATGTTTGAAAAGTGACCAACATTGATGGACCCCAGCACCTGCAAAAACATTTTCCCAGGGGACACTACTTACTAATTCCTTGATCAGCATGAAGTCTACTCTCCTCATGTCCAGAGCTGAGGTGTTGCTGGCAATTCTGCTTCTGTTGGCAGAGATTTTAAACTCAATCATTTTGTGATCACTGTGGCCAAGACAGCCACCAATCTCCACTTTGAGATTCACTGGGCTCATGAGATCCCATCTGTTGACAAGCAGCAGATCAAGGATGGCATTTTTCTGAGTCAGCTCTTGTGGGAAGATGGTTGGGGGTGAAATTCAGAGGAAACTGATAAGTTATATTTACATCTTAGCAGAAGTCGTAACACTGCTGAAATTATAGGGTAAAAAGCAGCCTGTAGTCCCTGGATGGAATGTGGTTGGCAGCTCCACAATGATTCCCCATACAACAGTAAGCACCTGCTAAGGTGGGTGGAACAGAGGATGGAGTAGAGTGGAGACACCATGGCCAGGCTCTGTAGAAATCCTGGCAAGTAGGGGAAGTCGGTGGTACTTTGCAGTTTATAAAACCACATAGCACTTGCCAACCACAGGAGATGGGAGATGTCCTGCTGCTGAGTCAGCAACTGTTCTTGCTCCTTAGATGAATTTAGTTCATTAAACCTTGTAATATTAATGTGCACATCCATCACAAAGTCACCTGCCTCCTAGGTGTGATGACTCCTGCTGGGCATGTGCTCTGTAATTTTTGACTGTATCTTTAAAAGCAAAAGGAGAGAATTTTACACCAATCACAACAAAGGCATTTATGACTAGAGTCAATCAAGTTCCACCTAAAAATAAAGAAATAATATAAAAGTAGGTCAAGGAAGGGGGAAAAGTTAGGGAAGACTACATCATAACTGCTGGCATCAGTTGACGGGCTGAACCTGACTTCCCCCTGTCACAGGGATATGTATTGGGTAAGAACCATACTCTATGTGTGTTGAATACTTTAAGTAGAATTACAGCTTGCCTGTATATTGCTTTAAATACATGTTTGCAGTCAAATACTATCACAAGCAGTCTTTGAACCTTAACCTGTCACAATTTTATATTAATAAAAGTTGTTATTCCATAAACTGTTAATGTAAGTCCTTCACAGGCACCAACAGTTGCCAGCAGAGGGTAACACAATTGAATAAAGTGGGAATACCTGCTGAGGGGTCTTCCTTACGCTGTTGGCATAGTTCCCTGGAAAGGGCAGTTGAATGTCCTCTGATCCAGCAGGATGGATCAGTGAAGAGTCCCATAAGAGGACACTTACAGACTGATCTAGCATAAGGGTCTTGGCTTTCCTGGGGCACTGACAGACAAATCAAACACTACGGGTTGAGGAAATCTCCGCTTTTCACATGACACCTCCCTTAGAACCTGTTCCATAAAGTTGTCATCCAGGTTTTTTAGGAATTTCCTGACCTGAGTTGAACTAGCTGTATGATGCTTCCAATTAATTTCTGGCAAGTTGAAGTCCCTTCATATGGATAAGGGCAGTTGACTTGGAAGTGTCCCTTAGTTCCTCAAAGAATAATTTGCCAACATCATCATCCTGGCCAGGAGTTCTATAGTAGACTCGCACAATGACATCCACGTTATTTGTTTGCCCCTTAATTCTTACCCAGAGTCTCTCAACCATGCCAGTTGATCTGTGAGCTCCATACCTTCTAACCCTTCTATCACAAGCAGTGTCATCCCTCCACCTTTTCTGCTCTGCGTATCCCTCCTGAAGAGCCTGTAACCATCCAACAGGGCACTCCAGTCACAGGTCTCACCCCAGCAGGTTTCACTTATCCCAGTGACGTCAAATCTCTGGGACTCAGCCAAAATTTCAAGCTCCTCTGGTTTGTTCCTCATGATGCAGGCATTGGCATAGATACATGTCACTGTGATACACTGTAGCCAACATCTCACGAAGCAGGTTGTGGGACCCTATTAGTGATCGTTTCTTCCAGTTTTGGCACATCACTGGTCATTTTTTGGGAGCCTGGTTTTGTCCCTTCCCCGCTTTCAAGCTAATTTAAAGCTCTATCAACAAGCCCGCTAACTCCTGTGCTAGAGTTCTTTTTGTCCTGTGGGTTCATGGAAAGTATTGCAGAGCAACAAAAACTGAATCTGCAAGTCAGCCTGAAAGTAAGAAATTGCAAATTAGTTTCTCCAAATTAGTGCATGTAATGGCAGTTGTATAAACAATGTCTGAGAGAAGGTGAGCCATAATCACATCTAGAGCATCTTCAATGTCATTCTTAATTCACTTTGTTCAACATGAGAAAAAAATAGCAAAATCTATGCAGTAGAAAGTCCTGCATTTCATCCAAAGGATTGTTCCTGTGCAGTTTCCTATTGATTACCCTTATGTATTTTAGGATCTCAAGAGCAGAGTATTGGATGTGGAATATACTTCTACAATTTTTTCTCTCACTAAAGAATTTATACAGATTACCTACTTGGATTAAGTTTCTGCCTGAGTGTTTCTTTCAATTAATTCCATCCCTGTGGATGGACTTTTTTCAGCTGTCTAGGAAATGTCTCACTTGCAGATAAATTCATACAGAAAACCTAAAATTAATTCTGACCTGTTCATAGGTAAGAGGTGCGCACTGGAAAATGTCTCTCTGGTCAATAGGCCTTTGGCACTTCATCTTTTAAAGATAACATCTTCCAGGCCTGGACGGAAGCCAGGTAGCCCACACATGTGGGGAGGATACAAGAACTCTGGCAGGGTGCCAAGCTACCTGATTGCTTTCTCTTCCCTCCCACATTTTTCTGAACAGCAGACCCTCAGAAAACATGTGCTCTGATCTATAATGGAAGTAAAATATCCTGACCATAAATCAGTCTGCAAAGAACAAAAGGAAGGCAATATGTTACTACAGTACCTTACTGTGTAGAGTGATTTCAAGTTTCTGTAAAATACAGCTGGTTCTAAGCATTTCAAGTTGCAGCTGCCCAGTTACTGGATTTGTGGATGGGTAGGTTAATGCACAGATTTGTTCTCTGTCTTTGGTACTGAAACAAACTGCTAGTCAGCTTAATACAAGGTTTCTAAGTGGTTTGTCCAAGTCCTTTTCATGAGTAAGTTTGGAATAGAGTTACTAGAAGTACAACCTGAAACATGCATTGAGAAATTGTCCACATAAAGAATAAAAAACCCCTAGGGCTTAGATTTAGAAATTGTCTTTTGAATAAATTGGTTGAGATTTACATTCCACAGATATGTGAATTCCTGCAATTGTTACAAGGAGAAATTAACATGAAGGTTCTGAAGACTGTGTCCTAAAAGTACTGCTCATCTTCATGTGAAAATCTATCCAGAAGCAGACCTGAGAGAGCTGAGAAAATAACTGCAGGTTCACCGTTTTGAGAATCATTATACATCAATTATAGGTTAGCGATTATCAGTCAGATGGCTGTGGTTACCAGGGAGGTGCACCTTAGAAGTGTCTTTTTTGTTGTTGTTTCTTTTCCTTTGCTGCTTGTAGTATACAAGAGGACTTACCTCATCTTTTGCCTGTTGTCATTTGGGAACCTTCTTGGGTAAAAACATTTTTGAGTGAAAAATATGCAGAGCCAACACATACTGAGAAGCATGCCTGTCCTGCTGTAGGCTTCTGCTACCTCTCAGATTTATTGAAAGTTGATTTATATGCTAATGATTTAAGTGAAATGTTCACCTAATTAAAAAAAAAAAAAAAAAAGCAAAAAAGAAGACTAAAGAATTCTCATAACTGATTGTGATGTCCCGAGTCTCTGAAAAAAGATGTGCTCAAGAGGCAGAACAAATGAAAGAGGAGATAAAGTACAACCTTGTCTAATGCTACCATTTTAGAAAAATACTTTGAGCAAGAGCTAAATTGAATTTCTGGAGAATTGAGAACAATATGATGAAAGAAATAGATCATGAAATTATTTCTTACATTACTGGGAAAAGACTACCCAAAAGAATCCAACAAAGTGCCTTCAGCAAACAGAAGATCACACAACAGTTTAATTAATGTGATATTTGTTGAGTCCTTCTGTGAACTCAAGTCAGAATTCCTCATTCATATGAAGTTATAGTATTTGTCAGCACTTTAAAGTCATGATTCACTTATCTGTAGTCTTCTGGATTTTCAGCTCATGTCATGGTGGGTCTCAGAATCAAAGGTAGATAATTTCTTTCATTTGAAAGAGTGGTAGAACATAAAAAAAAATTGAGACGAAGACATGAATCAATATAGTTTTGGAAACCTGAATTTTTATCTATTTATTTGGTCTGTGACTTGTTTGCTCTCCTTTAACATAGTTATGGAGGGAATGCTTGGAACATTCCTTAGTTAAAGGACACGTTGCAAAAGCTACAGAAATAGTTTTCGGGAACTGCATTTGTTGTTGGACTTCCACCATCAGTTATTGGAGTGAGAATTTTCAGGTCTCCTGTTTTTCTTACAGCTGGATGTATCAGTGTGAATATGT
This sequence comes from Scytalopus superciliaris, assembly GCA_013400415.1. Taxonomy (NCBI): domain Eukaryota; kingdom Metazoa; phylum Chordata; class Aves; order Passeriformes; family Rhinocryptidae; genus Scytalopus; species Scytalopus superciliaris. The sequence goes on from VXBX01007102.1 coordinate 209,737, forward strand.
TATTTTGGTAATTGACTTTTAGTTTCTGGGAACTTTAAACTATTGAAAGTTTAGAATATCAAACAGCTTTGACATTTGACTGTCAACATTTTCTGCATTTTGACATTTGACAGTCAACAGTCATTCTTATCTGAAAACTCAATTTCTTGGTAAATCCCCATAATGCAAGTTTGAGCTTTTTGGTTTGGATTTTTTTTTTTTTTTTTCAGGAAAAAAGTAAAAAGACTTTAAATTATTTCCTAATTTATTTCAATTAACTGAAGGTTAATTGTAGGATTCAAGGCTTTCCAGGGTTCTTTACTTCAAAATGTGTCTTTTTATTCATTGACAGTAATTTCTATTCAAGTAATACGCAGGGAATGTGTACAGCATGTATGGGGATATGCAGATAAACATGCAGACTATACTGCTGCCCTACCTGAGACAGGTATCCTGCCTCCCTTATCAGCTACATATTTGAGACTTGGTAAGGATCAAATCTCTTCTAGGTCATAAAGAAGCACTGTGGACTAGAAAAGAGCCTTCATTTTTACACAGTTAATACACTCTCCTGATTAGCTTCACATTCCTTTACACTCATCTTTTCACAGCTTCTATTGCAACTACGTCATGACTTTCAACCAATGTTCACTGGACAACTGGATAGTGTGAAATTGTGATTTTATATCAAGTTTACACAGTATGTACAGTTTATAGAGTATTTTTTAAACAAGTGTTTCTTGCTTAGGTGCTGAATCTATGTAGGGTATGTAACTGATGGTGTTTTGCTGTGCCTGTTGTGAAATGACACACTCGTCTCATGTTTAGTCTAAAACACATGTCAGGTGAGGTTTAAGACAACCTAGAAAAACAATTTGGGCTTGAATATAGTTGAATCAGGTACCTGATTCCCTTAGCACTGCGACATAAGCATTCAGGTAGCTGAGACAATTGAGATGTGGATTTCAAATACACGTATCATGCTGTAAACCAGAAGATTGAGTTTGTTGGAAGCCTACTTTTATGCTAAAATTAAAACCATGTGGTTGTGAGTGCAGTAAGTTTCATAACAGCACTAACATGCAGTTAATCTCTTCCTCATCTTCACTCAACTTTGAAATTTGGCTTCCTACTTGACCCAGAAGACTCCTGGATCCTAGGAAGGTCATACAAGGTAAGGAAAGGGGAAAAAAAAAAAAAAAAGAAAAGAAAAGAAAATCTAAGTATGATACTGTTGCCATAATCATCATAATGTTAGTATTCTAGGATCAGAGACAGCAAAAACAATTTCTCAAAAATAAGACCCCAAATTCTTTTCTTATATTAATTTTCTTATCTCTCAAAGATGCAAAATACCTTCTCGTCAGACTGTAGCCATATATAAACAAGGACTTTTTCAACACCTAGGCAAGTTCAGCATCCCTTGACTGATGATTCATTAACAAATACTTTTCCCTCTACTCCTTTTCTCTTTCAATTTTGTTAGTATTAATAGAAAGGGATATGGCCAGACACAAACAATAAATATCCAAAAGAAGTAGTATATCCGAAGAATTGTTACCATGTTTCTGATATGGCAGTGTGATTTTTGGTTGATTTGAAACACAGATGGCTTTCAGCTTATATGGGAACAGTGCAGAATAACAGGTACTCCTAAACATCAGCAATTTAACCTAAGCCCTATCAAAGAAAGAAGAAAGACTCATAATATCACTAGTTCTTTGACTGGGTTGGCACCAAAGCAGGATCAAGGTGGGAAGTGCAGCTCAATTTTATGTTTTAATTTAGGTGCATGATATGTTTTGACCTAAGAAAATTGCCTAGATCACTAATTTTGAGAAGATGCAAGCACATTCACAGCAATATATATGTGGAAAATCTTTTAAGGGCACACAAGCACTTATGACCTCTTTACACAACTGAGAATTTGAAATAATGGAAAAAATTGTTAATTGCCTTTTATTAATGATTTTTCTTGTTTAAGATGATCACATTAGATTTCATAATATATAATTCTGTAACAAAGCAGAACAAAACAAACCGAACAAACAAAACCCACAAAAAAATGAAAAAAAAAAAAGCAACAATAATAAACAGAAAAAATATTTGATCTTTAAGGTCCTTCCAATCCAAGCCATTCTATGATTTTACAATAAGATTTCCACTAAATGACATAAGGTTGAATTTCAGTCTTGGGTTCAGTGCCATACAGTAGATGCAAATCTATTCCATTTTTTGCACAGACATGCATTTATTATGAGCTGGCTGCAGAAAATCAGTGGCACCGAGTGCACAGAAAACAAGGAGCTTCAGATTATAGTAAAATATTTCATCCTGGAAGAAAAAAATTATTTGAGAAACTGTCAGTTCTGTCATTAGTGTAATTTATAACAGCTGACATAAAGATACTCTGCACTGGACCTTGTTCAAACAATTTAAAATCACTTCTCTTGCCTTAAACAAATAAACCCACGACATAACAGAGTCGAAGGTCTTGTGCTGCTCTTGTTCATTACAGAAGATGTTTATAATCCAGTGTAGATGAGTTTGCACTGCCTTTAGAAATAACTTTCTGTCAATGCACGATTTTTAAAAATAGCAAAGAATTATGAAAGCTTCATAAATTAAAAATAAAGAAAGCAAAGTTTCCATCTCATCAGGTATACACATGATACTGGAATTGATGAAAAACATTGTTGAGAATGCAAATAATTTTGAACTAACAAACATTCAATTCTGCTGAAATATAATTTACAAATTCACAAATAAGGAGGACCAGATTGTTTTTCATATTTGTCATCCCATTTCACCTATCAATATAGAATTCCAAACATCAGTTATTGGAGTGCAAGGGAAGAAAATAATGTTATTTCCCTTCATGGCAAGGTAAGTGCCCGGAGAAAAAACCAAAACAACACAAAACAACTCTAAAGCTCAATAACTTACAGCAAAGTTACTGTTTTCTGAAGTTTGTAGGCTAACATATGCACCCACCAAAATTAAAAAAAAAAAAAAA
>VXBX01007102.1:212753-274379 GCA_013400415.1 Scytalopus superciliaris
AACAAAAAAAAAAAAAAAAAAAAATTGGTAAAAGATGTCTGGAGCCTGTCATTTTTTAACACACAACTGTGCTTTTAATGTCAACACAATGTTAAAAACAAATATTTCTTCCTCGCTATTTCAACACAAGATTTTTTTTTTTTCAGAGTTTCATATCAGCTTAATTCCAGTCTGAATTTATTCAGTATGCATGCCTTATTGTTATTCTAGGAGAACACTTAATTTTCCCACCACGACAATCTATTATGTACAAATATTTTTTAGATCCTTTATCAGGTTTAATTTCTCCAAAGAAGTGAAACTTTTCCTTTTCTATGTTGTTCATATACCTCTTTACTAGCCCTTTTCAATTTCTCATCATTCTGAAGGAAGTTTCAGCAAGGTCTTGCACGAAAACATCTTTCTTACAAGGGCCTCCTTTGAAATTTCCTTGACTTGGAGTTGCTCTCTCTTTTGTCATAACACAGGGTCACTCTGTGACTGCATAATATACCTAGGCCTTTCTCATCTGTCATTTCTAGTCATTATCAGCTTAAAAAGAAAAATCATATTAGTCCATAAATGATTTTGTACTTCACACCAATAAATTTTGTCATATTTATATTACTAGTACACACCTCATTTCAGACTGAGTCAAAAGGTTCAATAATTTCTTCCTCTTGCAAATTATCCACAAATATGTAAAGTAAAAACCTATCTGTCAGGTACTTATAATGTGATGGGTTTTGATTCCACAGTCACAATCCAGGTTTTATTGTAAAAGGCACTATGTAAATGCACAGGTCCCTTCCTTGAGGTATAATGTTCAAGGAACTGTTGCTATGAATATGTGTAATAGTACATGGCAAGATTGCTTGCAAGCAATTGTTGCAAGTGCTGCTGTGAACACTCACTATACAGAATTGCTATTGTGTGCTGTGATTAACCAAAGTTTCATAATATTTTCAGCTCCTAAATAAGATTATTTTCACTCCAAAAGTAAAATTTAAGGTGGATAAAAAGTTTGAATTCTTCAAAACGACCGTAAGTTATCCCCAGTTCAATATCTGCTTAGTATTAGTAAACTAGTACTTCTGATTCCATTGCACAAGGAAGAAAGGACTGGGAAAGATTATTTAAAAAGCAATACAAACTGAGTTCACAAATTTCAGGAAATAATTGTGTAATAAAAATTTTGCCTCAAAAGAAAATTGTCTTTTTCTAAAAGAATATTACTGGAAAGAGAATGCAGTATTGGGTGGTACATTACAAGCTGAAGAAAAATAAAAAAGGAAGAAATTAAAGTCTGTTTTTATTGTGAAAGAACAATACCTTTTAGGTGACAGATGCAAAGATATCAAAACAATAGCACACCAAATTCCTTGAAGTTTAAGAAACCTACTGGCTTTTTGTTTCACTCAAAAATGCATCCATCTTTCATTGAGGAAGAAAATTTCATAATGAAAAGAAACTTGGCTGATAGAAGGGCCAAGAAGTTACAGTCAGTGAACTCTAACATGTATGTAACATGTGATGTTTTAAGGAAGGAGAGTGGGCTAATAGCCTGTGGAACAGCATCTCCAAGTTATTCCAGATTCTTAAATAGAAGTGCAAAATATTCTTATTTAGTTCCCTTCTGGAAGTCAAAATGAACAGAACAACATACCTACATAAAATATTAACTTTCAACTCCATTCCAGGTTTGTGGAAGTAAGGACAGAAATGTAGTGAGAGAATTCTGCACACCCCCTTAATTGTGAAGAGTCAGCATGATTCAATATATTACTATGGTTTGCAGAAAAAGCATTTGGGAACACATGGATCTGGTACTGGATGAAAACATCCAATAAAGCAACAAAGTGCTAGACACAAAGTGCTATTCATTGAGATTCACTGAATTTGACTTGACAGAGCGATTAGCCACTCTCAAAACCACATTGTTAGATCTATTTTACTATCATGAAAATGTCTTTGGTTTTCCTGCTTATACTGAAATTGGGCAGAAATATACTGACCTTTGTTTGACATGCTTCTGGACCTCTTCAAAAGTTGGATTCATTTCTAGGACTCCTACCAGAAATATACAGTAAATTTGTTAAGTAGGAAATAGAAATCCATTGAAGTGCTCTCTGAGAGAGCAAGAGCAATGAGCCATTGCAATACCTAATGTATATAATACTGAGAGTAACTGCATACAAAGAGTGAACATAAGTTGATGGTAAGTTATATGAGATCATGCTTGTCAAGGAACCCATTAAGGGAGCTGAACTTGAGACACAATTGGATTACTGAAATTTCTTACAAAACATCAGAGTTAATAATAATAACAAATGGATTACACAGTCAGAAGCAAATTGAATTCTGTCAATTTTCTGTGCTCTTTCTACTTGTTCTATATGTACTGTCTTCTAGTAATAGAAAAGAATGTATCTACTTTCAAAGCATTCTGGAGGTGGGAATGTCCAAAATAAATTTGATGTAGCAGGGATTTTACATCCTGAAACTTGAAACAATGGTGACCTTAGAAAAAACAGTTCAGTAAGGTTTAATTAAGTAAAATTAAATTAAGGTTAGAGGAAGTCCATTCCTGAGATGTTCACATATAGTTTAAAATAAATACAATAAATTTCCACTGTTTGATATAGATATAGTCAGCAAAAATTGGTATAAAAAGCAGACTTATATAATACCTATTCCATCATCCAGTGAGGAAATCAAGATTTCTCTTTCCAATTACAGCTCCTCTAGATCCGTACAAACACGTTTCATCTGGCAGGGTAGTATTAACTTTAAAATCTTCAAAAATATTTTTGGATCTGTTTGTACCCTGTACCAGCATATATACAGAGAGTCAATGTATTGATTCTTCCCTGCAAACAAACATATCCTTTAAAACAAGTACCTGGAATATAAAGTCAGCTTTATTAGCTGTGGTACACTGCGGTCTTGAGGGTTCGCGGGGGACAGTATGAAGGAAACCACTCCGAGGAGTGAGGTAGAAAGGTGCAAGCAAAAGGGGATTTATTTGAACTGGTACACAGCTTTAATAGGGTCAGGGGGCCAGGTTCTGGAACGGGCTGCAGCCTGGGAAGGTTTTGGGGAAGGATCTGGGTAGGTCCTGGCCAAACAAAGCAAGAATCCCCAAAACTGAGGGGACAAGGGCAGGGATATACCATAGAGGGGGTTGTTATCCTGCTGCTAGCTGGAGGCAATAAAGAGTGAGTTACAAGCCATGTGAGTGGAAAGTTCCAACAGGGTATATATGAGAACAAAGAGAAAAACATATAACATTATAAAATCCTCAAACAGGACGGAATTCTTAAACTGCAGGCTGTCCTTAGGCATAGCAACAGTCTATATAACTGCAAAGTGTAGCATCCAGGGCTCAGGCAGTCACAGGTCTGTGTTGCTAAGGCAGCTTCTCCATTGTTGGTATCCATCCCCTCCAACAGTACACCTCTTTTTTTTTTGCATTTTTTTTCAAAACTAACCATTTCAATCTTTTCCAAGGGCAAGATATTTTCATTGTGGTACATGGATTCTCAGTAATCCTCTTCAAATCAGTCTTAATATCTGATACATAAGATTACAAGGAAGAGAGAGACACAGGGGAAAGGTATGAAACACACTTGTAGTATCAGCAACAATAGAAAACCAAAATACACTGAGTAGATTAAACACATCAATATTTAGGACTGGGAATTCACTTAGCAGTGAATTTTGTGCTTTACAGCATGCAGGATGGAAAGCTCAGGTTTAACAAACTGTGATTTAACTTCTCTCCTAACCATACAGTTAGTTCTTGACCTAAGAAGACCTGAACTTAGCACATTATTATGTTGGTTTTAACTTTGTTCATTATGCAGAAATCACACCATGCTCTTCTCAGAGCCTGGTAAATAGTTGATGGCTGCTAAGGGTAGTACACAGATGGCTTTTGAAAAGGATAACATCTAATTGACTGGATAGAAGTAAAGATGACAAAGAGATACAGGTTTTGTTGGTTTTTTGCTTTCCAAGGTAAGGTTGACACAATGACATGATTGAATATGAGTTTAGGCAAGTGTATGAGCTTAGGCTAAAATATCAGGAAAGAGGTCTTATTTTCTAAGGCTAGAACTAAGCATGCTTAAATATTTTATAGCTTTGTTAATCTGATTTTTCCTCTTCTAAAATGAATATGCTAATCTCTCAGTGTGTTAAACTGCAACTATTCACTTGTCGAATTAGGAGAGATATCAGTACAATACTCTCTATAAATTACCTGTAAAAAACTAGATTGAAAATCAGATCAGAATTTCCACACATGGCAAGGAGCTGAATTCTGCATTGCAAACATAACTATCTGTATAAATGTACCTCCAGTAATTAAAAATTTTAAATGAAGAATGTTGTGTGTAGTACATTATCTGGCAAGATCAATAAACTGGTGAAACCAACAACCGTATGGCAATAAAGATGACATCTGAGTTGAAATTAAGGATTCTATAGGGAGAAGATATTTAAAATTTTATAAGGCACCTAGGGAAAAAAAAGGTGTTCTCTTAAAACACCATGTTGAACATGTTATACAGTCTCAAACTAATATGCCTATCTGAAGGTATATGGAAGCTACACTGACCTTAGGTTATCCATCTCAGTGCAAAGAGTGCGTGTAAGTGCTTCATACACTTTCCTCCTCTTTATGTTATCTTTAATCCTTTGCATCAAAATATGCATAAAGTAACTTCAAAAGAATTTCATTGTAAAGCCTTGCAAGAATTAATGGCAGGTCCTTGCTTTAACAAGTCATCAGCAGTGAGAGATTGCCTGTTCTGAGAAGTAACACAGTGACCTGAAAGCTTCGGTCCTGGAAGCATCTTTGCTGTAACACCTCAGCATCCATAAACTATTTTTAATACACCTGGTTTGTTGATGCTTTCTGCCATTCCACTCATTTTTTATGTGATTGCAGCTTTGAAGATGTTAAGTAAATAGCTTGATTTTGACAGTTATTTCCTGGGATTTGGGGAGTGTGATTGTTAATCTATTGTAAAAGGCATTCTCCTTATTTGAATAAATCATAATCTGATGTTACTTTTCTCTTATCACTTTTCTTTTGACTTATGAATTCTCTTTTTCATTTCCTCTGAGCTCTTTTACTAATTGACAGGTGGTTCTGATGTGGTTCACTACAGCAATCTCTCTGAAGTTACAGGCTGACTCTCCAGATGTTTAATTTCATCGTTTTGATATGCTTCAGTGACTTTCTAGGCTACTTCTACCTAGCACTGGTACACTTATCTCCCTCTCCTATTTTTTTCTCCCATTAGGAAAAGTGATTTGGTGGTGGTTGTTATTGTTGTTGCTGCTGTCTCACAATTAAATTAATTCTCCTGGCATTAACTTCATGGTTTTGAAGACTCTATCACAAAGTTAGTCACGGAAAGCCCTCAAATCTCATCACATTTCCACCAGTAACATGAACATCTTTGTGACATCACATATGAAGCTTGATGGTACATAATCCTCAAAAGCCAGTATTACATTGTGATTGCTCCCTGTGATTCAGGTTCTTTGGTCTATAGACACGCAATAAAAATTGCCTGGGATTTATGATTGTTATAATTGTCTCAAAATTTTGGATTGAAAATGCATTTCACTTATTATCCCTGGGCACTGTAAATCTTCCTTTTGTTTTATATGTATGACGCCTATAATGACAAAATGTTCAGATCTGTACCATTTTGTCAAGTGAGCATTTTACAGGCTCTGGATAAAGAACGTAATAATTGCTCTGCAACACATGAAGACTCTTGTAAATTGTCTTGCGCTGCTAGCTGTCCTGTGTTACATTTTTTATGCCATAGATCTGTGAATGAACCACAGCTTTTAAGATGACACTCACTTATTTAATACATTGCTGTGTAGTTGAAAGTCTTGAGTTAAATTGATTTATTTCCAGGTCTGTAATATGTTGACTATCTTGCCTAGGCAAATATCTGCATTCAGCTAAAATTTAAAACTACAGATCTACATGAGGCAATCTATTTTATTTACCAATTTTGATTGATAAAAATTTTTAATCCTTGTTCTCCAACTTCATCCAGTGTTAAAATGTAGTTTCATGTGCAGAAATAATTAATGCAATTCCACAGTTCTTTAGACCTGTGGGAAGGATACATATCCAAAGGGTTTTAAGAGAGCTGTTTCTTACAGCATTTCCAAAACCAAAATGCCTGTCTATGACAAATTTCCTGACAAGATTTACAGACATGCTTACCTTTGAATTGTAGATAAGCTTTGTGCTAACTTTAGAAGTCTCATTCTGGAATACCTACTTAAGAAAAAGCATCCATTTTAAAATAAGAACTACCAAGACAAAAGCACTTTCATCAGCAGGAATGGTGTTTTGTGATGTGTTTTTTGGTTTGGGTTTTGTTGCTTTTTTTTTTTTTTTTCTGCTAGTTATACTTCAGTTACTCTAATAGAATAGTGCAGGCTTATATACTTTATTAAGAACCAGATCAGTGTCTTTCAAGGTGTATACTATGCCAGGATCACAGCAGTCCATTCTAGTTTCCTCATGGTTTTAGAGTTCATACCCCTGTAAGTGTGCTTTCTGTCACTGTCATATGTCAAATATCATAGTTTCATAGAATGGTCTGTGTTGGAAGAGACCTTAAAAATCATCTACATCCAACCCCCCTGCCATGGGCAGGGACACCTTCCACTAGACCAGGTTGCTCAGAGCCACATCCAGCCTGGCCTTGAACATTTCCAGGGGTGGAACATCCACACAATTCTATGGACATGTTCCAGTAATCCACCACTTTCTGAGTAAAGAATTTCCTCCTAAGATCTAATCTAAATCTACTCTCTTTTAGTTTAAAACCGTTGCCCTCTGTCTTATCACTACATGCCCTAATAATATGCTACTCTCCATCTTTTTTACAAGCCCCCTTTAGGTACTGGAAGGCTGCTCTAGGGTTTCCCTGAAACCTTCTCTCCTCCAGGCTGAAGAACATCAACTCCTTCAGTTTGTCTTTATCAGAGAGGTGTTCCAGCCCTCTGATCATCTTAGTGTCCCTCCTCTGGACCTGCTCCATTAAGTCCATGTCTTTCTTTTGCTGAGAAACCCAGAGCTGGATGCCATATTCCAGGTAGGATCTCATGAGAGAAGAGTAGAGGGGAACAATCAATGCCCTTGACGTGCTGCTCACATCATGTATTCAGCCATCTTTTCCAGTACAGGTTACAATATTTCCATTGCAATGCATTGGCTCACATCAACAATAAGTATGGGCAAACAAAAAAAACTTGTGCACAGTAAAAAAATTACAGTTTGAATAAAATTATTCAGATTCAATCATGAAGTAAATATTTCACATTATAGAAAATCTTATGGCTGGCTTTTTTTTTTTTTTTCTTAACATAATTGTAAGAAAAAAATTAAAAATTAAAAAATCTTTTAGAAGTAGTGTTTCCCTGCCTTGGAAGTGTGAAGTTTCACAAAGTAAATGAAGCTCAAAAAAAATAGGTATGTGCCAAAAGTGTGGGATCAAGGGTAGGTATTTGGGAATGTCTGTAATAAAGAATTTAGGTATATATTACAGGGTCCAAAATTGCAGAGTTTGTGTATCTAACCAAAATGAGAAGCAGTTCATGACTGAAATTAAATCCAATACTTAATGGTGAAATTATTTAAGAGTAAGATAATTTTCAGATCAAAAAAGCAAAAATGTGAAGCTTTTTTTTTTCTATTTAATCAGTCAAAAATAGTCCTTCATCAGAACAGTAGTGAAAACAAAGTGTGAAGTCACACCAGAGTGTGAACTTTATCATGTACTAGTCTGTGAAATATAACATTTGGTTTCTTAAGTGTAAAACAATTTTAAACAAAGGAAGAAAAATTGGAGTCATCACATACCTGTTCTGATGATATTCCTGAACTGCAAATCCCTAAACGTCCTCAGTGAATATATCTCTATGAGATGATAGCTGGAACAGACATTCAAAAATCCTGAGAATCTTTGAAGACAAGGAAGTCAAGGAAGAAAATTTTGACATTTCAGGTATAAATGTAAAGTACCTGTTATGACACTCAGTTTTCATATGCAATTGTTAAGAACAATGAGGTTCCATGCCTAAAATAGTGGCCATGCAAAGCACACTGGACTAACAAAACCCAAATGGAGCATGTACAGGAAGATTCATATGGCTCGCAAAAGTTATATAACCACCATAGCTGTAATAACTTATATAAGCATCATGGCTGCATGAATCTTAAGCACATTGAGTATTTCACTTATTGTACTTCCGTGTGATGATTTATTTTATCCTTTCAGGATTTCTCACATCTGAGTGAGCACCCACCAACAGCTAGTTTCATTCTGAGTTACAGGTTTATTTAAGAGAAGTTTTAAAAAAAGTAGAATTTAAAGTTCTGTAGTCTGCCTCATGACAGTTTCATTAAATGGCAGCTGTCTTTCCTATAAAGATCAAGCACAGGAAACAAAAGACACAAACACAAGAAAATAAAAACAAATGAGATTAAAGACAGCTTTTAAGTTAAAAGCAAGAAAAAAAAATGTTGCATTCTTTCGTAAATCCAGGGGTAGGCATGACAAGCTATGTATTACAGATGAATATACTCCACAAAAATTTAATTCACAAGTGTGACAATTCAGAACATTTAGACCTCCTTGTCTTGGTTTTGGTATCCATTGTGCAGAATGTTTATACTGTGGCAGTACATCTGTGCTTTGGTTATTTTCAATGGAAATTCAATTTATGCAGCTAATGAATTTTAAGATGCACATTTTCCTAAGATAGACTGTCAGAGGAAAGGTTAAGGAAAAAAAAAAAAAAGAGGAAAAAAGGTGGAAATAGGGATAACCAACTGTTGTACATTGTAGCAAAAAACCACTGCATTGAAGCACATAGACATGTTTAACTTTCATGAATATGTCATTTAATAATATGTTAATATATGAACCAAGATAATGGCATGAAGCTGTATCAGGAGAGGTTTAGCTTGGATATTAGGAAAAAGTTCTTCACCCAGAGTGCGGTTGGACACTGGAAGAGGCTCCCCAGGGAAGAAGTCACAATACCAAGCCTGACAGAGTTCAAAAAGTGTTTGGACAATGCTCTCAGGCACATGGTGTGACTCTTAGGGCTGTCGTATGCAGGGATGGGAGCTGGATTTCAGTGATCCTTGCAGGTCCCTTCCAACTCAGTGTATTCTATGATTCTGTGTTTTATTGGATTTCATATACTACTGAAAAATAATTACTCATATCCAAAACCTGTTTAATAAGTTCATTAGTCTGCCCTCTATGTCCAAACACTGACTCCTTCCAACTGGCAACTTAAGCAGAACAAGGTATCAAAAATGGCTAACACTAGTTAATTGAGGATTCCCTTGTTAGACCAAATCTGTAATCTGGCATCTCATGCACTATCTGTGCCCATTAATTTTGGCAAAGGACATGAGAGGACTCCTCATTTGGCAAGAGAAGAGACTGCACTATAATAATTAACAGCATGCATGTTACAACCCTATGTGTGTCTGAACTTGCTTCTAAATTTCTGTGAATTAAACAGCCCTGATTCTATTAGACCGAGAAAGATTACATGTCAAAGACAGCCAGTGAAGCAACTTACTCTGGAACAGCCCAGCATTCTTTTTTGTTCTGTGCCTGCCTAAGTGCAAGATACCTGAACTGTTGAATTTTTGATGGATAATATCATATACTAACACAGATCCACCTCATTATACTTGGAATCCATCTTGTTCATGAGGTTATTTAATAAACTATAGCCTCTTGGTAAGATAGCCATGATCAATGTACATAAACTAATTTTTTTATTAGTTATAATTATATGAGGTCATTTTTATTGGTGCAGCTAGATTGATAGATAGCTCTGTAATTGTTTTCAAAGACACAGACAGCTATAATACAATTAAGTGACAAACGATTGATCTTGGCTACATCAAAATCAATTGAATCTGATAGCACACAGAAAGTCACAGAGAAGTTCAATAGACTTTAGGATAAGGCCCAAACTAAAACCAGCTCAGTCTCCCTGCATTTCTCCCTAAATTCTTGCTTTACTATGTATTTAATAAAACATCTTTAAACACTTAGAGTTACAATTTGGTTTTGTTTTTTTTTTTTTTTTCTTTATAACAGATTAATACATTGTAGACATTTAAAAAAGCCATTGACAGAGTCTTGTCAATACTTTGGATTTTTGTTGATGCTGCAAAGCTGAAAGGGTAAAATGTTAGCTAAAATGGTGAAAAATCTAACTCTTTTATTTCAGCGTGACAGATGTACTTGCCTTGAGCACTAACAAGGCATAGCTAATTACTAATACAGTTGCAGAAAAGGCACTCTGACAGTCATGATCTATGAACAATTTATATTCCAAGTGACAAGTCAAAGAGAGGTTATAGAGGATCTTGGGCACTGGGTAGGTTATAGAAAAATTTTGCATTTTCATTTTTATTGCTGTAGGGAAAATATTTCACCTTCGCTCAGATGATGTCTGAGGTCCTTTCATGCTCATACTCTTTCCATTAAAAACCCCAATATTTATTTCTATATATTGCCAAGAGGTCTTTAATCCAATAGATTCTTGAAATCTCATTTTTCCTCAATTATTTCAAGATTTTTAATGATACAATATCTATCTTAGAGATATCAACTAATGTACAATTAAATCATGTATCATAAAATCCAGCATTTTCAAAAAATTAGAATCTGTAAACATTCTAGAGGTAAATCTATTTTCAAGTGACTATTTTCAAAATATTTGAAGCTGTGTATTGTTTTATCATTTCAAATGCAATCAAGCTTTCTGAGAACTTGATGCTAAAACTGATGGCAATGCAAAAAATCATAAAAATCAATTTAAAATTTAATTTTTGACAAGTATGGTTACTGAAATAAAGTAAAAAATATAGCTAAAAAATCTTCCCATTATCTTTGAGTCTACTGTCCTCATTTTCAAAGTGTTTTATTTTTGAGATGAAAGTATTTTCAATTTCTTACATCTGAAAAGATTTCAGATAAGACCAAGCAAATATACAGTTCTTTATTGAGTTAGTTATTCCTATTTATGATAAATGTGAACAGATACTTCTAATGGTGAATCAGTTTTCTCACTGCTACACTGGCAGGTGTAATTTCAGGACCAAAATACAATAGCGATTTGAAGGATATTTTAATCAGCATTTACACTCCTAAAGTACACACATAACCTATATTTATTTCACAAATATTAGAAATGTCCCATAAAAGTTATCACAATGCCTTTGAGTGTATTAAGACTGAATCATTTGGGTCAGATCCCAAATGGGATTAGGCTTCCTGGCACAAAGCATTGCAGCAATTCAGTGTTAGGCAGTGAGCCCAGGACCATAATTCAGAGATTTTTTACATTCCTGCATTCCATGTACAACAAAAGAGAAAAACTGGCACTTTGCAATGGGACAAGAAGTATGACAAGAAGTACTTAAACCAGGCAACATGAACACCAAGCCCCCAGCACATTTCTCTTTTCTGCTTTAAGTGCTCATGTCTCACCAAGTTTCTGAGAGAAAACAATTTCATCCACATTTTTGCTTAAATCACACTGACCATTTGCAATGGTTTTTGTTACACTCAGTGAATGCACAGCAGGAAACCTCAGTTCAAGACATCATTGGTTTAATGAATTTCAAATTCACACTTGATACTTCTGATGAAGGGATATTGACCACTAGGAAAAAAACTTGTTTGTTTATTCTCCTTTCATAAATCTTGTATTAAAGACTGCACAGAAACGCAGCTCCAGTTGAAGCAATGAAGTTTTGCAGCTTGCTGTTTATGTCTTTCACAAAGTGAGAAAGCACTGAACTCAGTTCTCTCTCTCTAGGGATCACGATTGCAATCACTACCATTGTGCAAAAGTTAAAATAAAAAATACTTTTTATTTTCAAAATTAAAAATACTTTCTTCAGTATTTTTGAGCAGAAGCATCTCAGATATAATGCTTAGAGTTTAACTGTGTTATGTGTGTTCAGTACAAATAGACGCTACTTACATCAATAACCTGGAGGTTGCTACTCAAGCAAGCGATGTGTCTGAGCAAGGCAGCACTTTCAGGCATGACCAAAGTTGGGAGATTAGATGCCTACATCTACATCTTATGACCTAGAGATTCAGCAGATATTTTCCAATTTTTTTCGTGTTTCATAACATTCAATCCAAGTACTGAGGTGATTTCACTTTATTTCAAAACCAGTATATTACATTAAAGAGCATTTTATTTAAAGAGTATAATCTTTAGTTTTCATATCATATGCTTTTCAACTGATACTTTATTATGTGCTGAGTTGCCAAAAGTGATAAAACAAGATTGTTTCTTCTTCAGATTTACATTTTGCAAAGGTGCATCACATCTTTCATTTATACATCCAGTTGCATTACTGCAGTGTAAGAAACATTTAGTACAAGTCACACCTGACATGTGAATACCCAGAAAGTGGATTTTGGGTGCTGTAAATCTGAACATGAGACAAGAGTATACACAAGACCCTTGGAACAGCAAAATATTTTCTCCACTTCTCTTATTTCTCTGGGGAACTGAGAAGATACTGTGTTATCCCCAAATGTATTATTCATGCTCTGCTAAGAATAAACAACAGTCCTATGCTTGCGTGAGACTTGCAGAGAAGCACTGTGGCAATCTATAGACAATGAGGACAGGGGGAAGTTGAACAATATTCTTTGTAGGTGGCAGGAATGCATGGGCATGAAAATGGCTTCTACAAAGAACCCTACTAAAGTGGTTCTCACTACTTACCTCACCCACTCAAACCTGGCAATCTACACTGGAGCATGAGGGATCCTTAACATCTGGGGACTGTACACTACTGACATTGTGCAAATATTGCCATCTCTCCAAATAAGGAATGTTCCAATTAATTTTCATTAGTTTTACTGACATATTTCCCCATCCCCAAAACATTCTCTTTAAAATATGCATGTTTATGCATTGCAAACATGAGAAAAAGCAAATAAACAAATCAAAATCCTCAACTGAAGTAAAAAACCAAGAGAACTCTCTTTGTTCTCTACAGAGTCTAAATGCATGCACAGTAATGGAAATCAAGAATATTAATATGTATTTTTCTTTTATTCAGGTCTTGAAACAGATAGATTTTGCTCATAATATTGGTGTGATGACGTCCTGCTGTTAAATGTTCATTCCTGACTGAACTGCAATTCTCTGTTCTCTCAGCTGTGCCAACACAATGCTGGGGCCATGATGTAAACAGGACTGTTAAGCTAATCCAGACTGAAAGCAATTCTTCATTTAATAAGAGCTATCATATGCTCCAGGTAAATCCAGAAGTGTAATGTTATGGTACTACGTTATGTTCCGATGAGAATTAAATAAAGGGCTAGCTGAAATATTGCTGTCAGCACAGCATCTGCTCATGTGATCTTTTAGTCATAATAATAGTGCTAATTCACAGCATATCGAAGCAGACGTGGAAACTAACACACACAGTACAGCTTCTGAATATTCCCTATGAACTGCTCATGAGCAATCTGCAGGCCAAGAATTTATTCACTGAGGAAATAAATGAATATTTTCTAGGTAATGAATACATCCATGAATTTTGCCATATGTTTGTGGACAACTGGTGAACAGAAAAAAAAATGTTGGTAAAATTTAACCCAATAAATAATTCATTACAAATTGCTTGGCTATTCTAAATTTAAACTCACAGATTTAAGTGTCTCCAAACTCTTATTCGTGAGTAGCACTAGCACCCAGTGCCTTCATTCATTATATAATTGGTCATCACCACTGGTTACTGTCAAAGGACTTACTTCAAGGCAGCAGAGGAAGAGAGCAATCCCTCTTGGTTAAAATGTTAAATCAAGTTACATTTCTCCTCACTATTTCAGCACTGAAACCATCACCTGCATTCGAATGACCAAGAGACTAAGACAGATCACAGACATAGAATAATGTAGTGGGTTGGCTGCCACTTCCTTTGCCTTGACCCCTACTTTTAAACTACCAATACCGAATTTTAGACAAAAAAAGACTAGAGATAGAGAACAAGGCAGAGTGAAAGTCAACATCATCTCTCTCTCTCCACAAGTTAATAGTTCAGCGTTATCATTCCAGAATAACTAATCCCATTTTTGAAACCTATGACTAAGTGTGCAGTTGTTATCTAAAAGAGTATCTGGACACCTTTTTTAAGGCTATCAAGTAGAGGAAGTTAAAACAAAGCAAAACAGATAAATATAGAAATGAACCTCCATTGTACCCTTATGTGGAGGAAAGAGGACTTGGGAAATTTTTGCATCATCCTTCCCAGGAAGGTTTGCTTGAGTAATTCAATTCACTTTAGTGACTCAAGAGTGGTTTACATCTCATGAATAATGAAGAAAACTAAAAGCGCAAAAAGAACAATTTACTATGAACACCATCCAGGCATAGAATATAATGGCTGCCACTGTAAATTATCCAGGAAACTAAGGTCTTAATTTACTTTCATGTGGAAAGAACAGCAAAAAAATATAATCTAGTTATGTATTTTCTTACACACAGTTTTAATAGAAACAATTTATAAAATGAACTTTCTTTCTAGTACAGTTTACTTTGTAACTGTTTTCCTCATATACTGCTTTCCAAGTGATGTTGCAGATATGGGTGTTTCATGCACATGCTGGTGTGTGTTTTGATTGGTTTGATATGGTTCAAGTCCCGCTGTAGTCTCAGGAGGGAAAAGATAGAGAGAAACATAAATCCTGATCACTGAGGCTTTTTTTTTCTCAGCTTAAGATGACAGAAAAATTGGGGCACTCGGAGCTTAACTGTAAAGATCCTACATTCAGACAAGCCAGAGAGTTCTCAAAAGTGTCGGTTAAAGGGGCTGTTCTCTATAAAACTCATTTTTTAATTATTTCATCCATTAAATGAGGGAGAATCTGCAGTTACCCTAGAAAGTCAAATGAGGTTTTAATACAAATGCAGAAAGGATCATTATTAAACTTTGTATTCCCAACTGCACTGTTGGAGGAGAGAGATACCAGCTGTGGAAGGACAGTTTAACCAGCCCAGATCTGTGATTGCCTGAGCTCTGGAAAACTGCTTGCTGCATTGATGTGGACCATTGCTGTGTTTAATGACTGTTTGCAATTTAAAGTCTGTACTCCGTTTGAGGATTTTATCATGTTATATGTCTTCTCCTTTGTTTCATTGTGTGTCCCTGCTGGAATTTTCCATCCCTCATGGCTTCTAACCCACCTCTGATTGGTTTCTGCTTGCAGTAGGATAGCATTTCCTTATATGGTCTGCATTTGCCCCTGTGTTCCCAGTTTTGGAGGCTTTTGCCTTGTATTGCAAACCCCTCCCAGGCTCTTCCCTAAACCCCTCCTAAGTTCAACCCCGTTCTAGAACCTTCCCTACTGATCCTATTTAAGCCGGGCACCATTTTCAATAAAAAGCCCCTTTTCTACCCTGCACCCTCCGAGTGTGAGCCCTCCATTCTCGTTTCCCTTCAAAGACCACACTGTACTATGTTTGCAATATGCATACTTCCAGTAACAAGGATCCAGCCCTTATCTTTGGTAACAAGCATAACCACATAAGATATACTGGCATCATTGCAGTCAGCAGTGAGAGTGAATATTAAATTTTCAAAATCAGTTCTAATATCACTATATTATCATCTAATGTAAATCTACCTTTACCAGTGCTTTTCTTTGAGACTTGGCCTCTTAGGAAGTGTTTCAATTTAAAAGTGAAGAAATTTTAAAGGAATTCTCCAAATGTTTCTGAATTAAATGTTTAATATACAAATAAATATTATTAAATCTTGGTACACTTATTCTAAATACTGATTTCAAAAATCAGAGGCCTAGACTACCCCAGGGACTTAACAGCACAAGGCACCCTGAAGATGCTGCACATAGGGCACCATTAGGAATACATATATCATGAAAAGAACTCATTGAGATGCTTGACAACTTTCCAAAAGGCCTTCGTCCACCTTCAGCCATATGTTTAGCCAAGCTAATCTATCAAATTAAGAAAAATGCATATGGTCATAAAGTTCACATTTGTATGTTTTGGTTAGTTGTGGTCAATGATGACATTAGTCAAATGTACATTTCACACAAATAGTAAAAGGGTCCAGAACAGCTGTCTCCTTGACACTCAATTGGCAGCTATAACAGCTTTTAAGAAATGTCTCATGGCATCAGTTTGTTCTTCAGCACAGCTACTGACATTTTTGAATTACACTGGAATAATTTTCAAATTAGTATGTCTCCAACCACTGCTGCAAATAGAAAATTTGTACAGCATATCTGAGTGAGTGAGAAGCACAAAAGGCAATGCAGACGACATCACCCTCCTCTCCTCAAATTATGATTTCAAACTAGTCTCTATTTCATGTCTTGACTTACAATTCTTGGAAGTTTATGGTAAAATCCCATCTTCCTTCTAGTAAATAAAGTTAGCATTTAATGCTGAAGTCTAATTGCTATGTTCACAGCATTTCCAGGAAATGTGCAATAACGCCAAGTTTTGTCTGTTAAAAAAATAAAAATAAATAAAATCAATAAGCAGGTAAAGGAAAACTTGCAAGTGAGAAAGCTAAATAAAGTAAGGAAAGAGGAGATATAAAATTGCAAGTAAATTGCAAGTCAATCTAAATAATTTAAAATCAGACAATAGCCAGATTTAATTCCTTCTGTCCTCTGTAGTGTTATACTGATCTCTGAAATGTCAGTCCTAACAGAAAGTATCACTATATTTAAATTTTCTTTTCCTTTTACAATAAAACTAATGTAAATTTTAAGACCACTTTCCTACATAGTATATATAGAAACCTATGTGTACTAAGCTTTTCAGAAATTATTATTTAGTCTCTGAAAAACAACTATAAGATGAAGCCAAGGAGACAGATTAGTCACCCAAAGTTTATAGTAACACCCTGAGTTTTCATACATTTTATTCACCTCACTTATGACTGAAGATAATCAAGTATAGAGGGTCACTGTCCTCTAAGGAAAAGGAAATAATAATAATTAGTTATTTTAAATTATTTTTCATCATTATGATGTATACCTACCAGGTTTTTTCTATTTAATTACACTATTGCAAAGATACCTTATTTATACAATTCTAATTATTCAAACATTTTGATTGCATACAATATGTTTGTGGAATAACTAAGACTTTATAAAGAAGCTAATATAAATGGAATCAAAGAACAGATAAAACTTATTTCAGATAATCAGAAAATGAAAGTGATTGCTGGCAAACTGTTACATAAAATAGAGACCGAGTATAAATGCATCTGTTATTACAAACTAGAACATAGAGCTAATGTTACTCAGCTCCTAACACTTGGGGGTAGGTCACATTTTATATTTAGCTATTTTAAGGAGTTTGCCTTTTCTTATTTATCTGATAGCAATTTTCCCATTTGGAAATTGCTAGATCATTACTGGAAGGCTTTAGAGCATGAACACAAACTTACTTTTCAGTTTACCCAGTGCAGCAGTTAATGGTAAACCTCACAGATTGGGAAAAGTATATCTAATAATAAGAGTAAGTAGGTTCTGTGTCTTTTCTGTTTTCTTTTAGTTCTCTAAAATGGTCAATATAATATGTTATGGAACTAAATTTCAGCTCTGATCAACATTAATGGAGGTCAGGTTTTGGCAGTTATATAAATCCAATGAAGTTTACTAGCCCATAAAAAATAAGTGCTGAAGTGTTCATTTTTCTGTGGGTTATACTGCTAGGTGACTTGTCTTTCCTGTTATAACCATTTTATTACAAGTTTCTACAGCAAAGAAAATGCTAAGTGATTTCAGGAGAAGACATGAACAATAAAAGTCACTGTAGGTTTTATACGATATATAATATTTGTATATAGTAGAATGAACCAAATAAGAGTTCTAATAGGCTTTTTCAACAATGGAAAAGTAAAAAAGAGATCAGATAGAATGGTCCTATATTTAGTAACCATTTCTAAAAATTACAGGTGAAATATGCTTTTTTTTTCCCTAACAGTATATTTGATTTTGTGATTACAATAGCTTTCTAAAATACAAGGGGGCTGTTTGTTTCTGAAGCCAAAAAATAAAATAGGACCCTGAGAATGAAGTAGCTATTAACACAACTTCCATTTTCCACTAAATTTTCCAAATTCATAACCTGATATTAAACTTACTTTCTGCAGTTATTTAATTTTATTCAGAGATATGCTGGGAACCTTTGCTTATTTTGTGTGAAAGAAAAGTTTGTATGTGAGTTAAACCTGTGGCAGCAGAGCCTTTCCCTTGTGAGAGGCATTTAAATCTTCCTTATATCCCTTATTTAACAGGAAAATCTCTTCAGCTTCCAAAGCAGACAACACAAGACAGGAGTTACACACTTGAGTTAGCATATTTTTAGATTATTTCTTCTGGGAAAAGAAGAGAAAATGAAGCAGAATTTAAATCAATTTTATATTGCTCACTTTCAAAAGGCATAATTGTGATACTGAATTAAATTTTCTTTATATATGGGATTATATATATATGTACAGTGACCAAAGTATTTTGGAAATATGTAATTCTGGTGTTATATATATAGTCCTATCAACAGAATTGTGGGTATGATAAATATCTAAGTGTTTTAAAGCATGAAAGTCTTTAAACCACCAAAATCTGGCACAGTTCTGAAATTAGCAGAGTATCCAGTAAATCATTGTGCCCTTTTGAATTTAGTCTTCTGTATTGTTCATAAACAGTGTGAGTAATCAGACCTTAGGGTTTTGAAGTTAAATAAAGATTTTCAAGAGGAAGTGGTAACCCTGGCTCTATTCTGCAGAGTTTACTGAATTTAAAGAAGGGGTTTATGGTTCCAGTTTTTGCATCAATTTCTGTCGCTGACCTTTCACTAGGAAGCTGAGCTCTCTCATCCTTTTTTTGTCTTTTAACTCTTCAGTCCTTTCAGGCTGTAAAGTGTTGTAGATGAACATCTAGCTTTTATAGAGTGTGCAAGTAGACCCTCCCGTGATAAATCCCCATTGAGTAGCTGTGATCTCCTGCTGGTATCATTGTACAGGTAGCAAATAACAGCAGTAACATCACAGGCTGGAGTTCTTCCATACACATTACATGTCTCCTGAGAACTTTCTTATAGCTTTGCATAAAACCAGAGGAAACTTTGCAAAGACAGATAATGATTTCTTCACAGAATAGTAGGAATATCACAACAGACAAGAGTATTAAACAAGAATACTAAGCATATATTTATGAAATGGGAGATATCCTCAGATAAAAGTCATTATGATAAATAATCACTGTTCATCTCAATCTATTGCTCTGCAGAGAATGCATTGATTTTTAAGCACTGAAATCAATGGGAACTTCTGCTTAAAAATGGATGGTGCAATATGGTCCATGTTGTCAATGGTTTACATCTATTCACTCTGTTGTCTGAGATTTTCACTTGATTGTCTTTCAGATTAAGTGTCGAGCTTCTTGAATTGCAGCCCAAACTTGATCTTATGTGGGATAATGCTTTATAAGTTTCATTTCAGGCAAGTGTCTACTCAAAGTAACAGCTACAGAATCTGACTTAGTACAGTTCTCCTGATGGAAATTAAATATTCTATGATCACATACACTATTACCCACCTGAATACCAGAATTTCTCAACTGGAATTTTTTAATTGAATGTGATAGCTCTGGAGTTCTTTATTTAGCACTAGGTAACTGCTGTTTCATACACAGAGTCTTTTCAAGTAGTCTGCTTTAATGCTTTGGGAGAGGAGTTGCTCTCTACCAGAGAACAGAAATACTTGCCTATGCCCCCCTAAGACAGGAGGATCAGGAGGACTGAAACCAAAAGACCCATAGCTCTATGTATTTCAGCCTTCTTAATGCACAAACAGGCAAGAATAAGTCAGTAAGGTTCTGGTTCACCATACTTCAGCACAGAGAAGGCAACAGGCAA
The DNA here is from genome assembly GCA_013400415.1 of Scytalopus superciliaris. Taxonomy (NCBI): domain Eukaryota; kingdom Metazoa; phylum Chordata; class Aves; order Passeriformes; family Rhinocryptidae; genus Scytalopus; species Scytalopus superciliaris. The sequence continues at coordinate 232,752 of VXBX01007102.1, forward strand.
GATTGCATAAATGCAGAAGAGCAGAGAAATATTGTAAAGAAAATCAATAGCCTGAAATACCTGAAACACTGAAAATATTGTTTTGAATTCAAGCTGACAGACTATCAACTGTTCTTTGTATGTTAGCTTAAACCTTTCCATGAAGCTAATGAAATAGACAGAAAAGTGGACTATATGAATCACAGGTATGATTCAAGATGGCTATTCTGGTAAAGGTCTGTGAAAGGTTTTGGGGTGTTTGGTTTTGTTGTTATTTTGGGGGAGTTATTTGTTATTTCTAGCACTCTCTGATGCAACATACCTTTTTATGATAAGGACAAGTTTCCTAAAGTGTAAATGGGTGAGGATTTCCAGACATCTATTTGTGTGATCATAACTAAGTTACGCAGGTTAAAGTTAACCTGATAATAACTCCTCAACCTAGTAAAACACAAATATGATCACCATAATGAAATAAAGTTTTCAAAAGTATGAAATGGATAATTTAGACTTTAAACTCCCCAAAAAACAATGGTACAATATACAAAATACAAACATTTGACTTATATAAAAATATAAATCAGCAGATAAACTTATCTAGTAAAGAAATTGATTTGCTTTGAAATTATTAAAGGAAGCAATAATTTAGTGCATTTTAAATTGTAACTCATATTAGTAAAAATTAGTATAAAACTATTCCAGAGAAAGAATTCCTTTGTTCCTTTCTGCACCTCTAATTCTATAGACAAATACCTTGATTATTAGGAGCAATAGTTACACAATTAGGTTTTATTAATCAGGCAAGAAGAATAAGGGCATTTTTAAAATAAATAAAATTAAAGAGTAAGTATATTTTATCCATTCTCTAAGAACTGCTTGTCCTAGTTTTCAGCTTACTGTAAGTCTCTCATACTCACAAAAAGAACCCCCTCTTTATTGCACTGCTATGTCTGATTTGTAAAAGGCAGGGTGAAGAGTTCAGACAGGCATCTAAGCACACCCTGAACAAAATAGCTCTGATTCCTGTACTGTACATGAACAAACAAGAGATGCATCCCATCAGACTCTCGACAGATCTGTCATTGTTTACTATTAGCTCTGTCATCTTCACATGCCTTGTCATTCTGTGCAGCGGGGCAAGGGTTGGCCCGCTGCCCAACTGCTGATATGCAGAACTATCTTCCAGCCTCTGTTGATGCTGCAGACAGCGTAATTCCTGATGAAAGTGTGCTCCCTAGTGTTACACTGCTACAGAGGCCAGGGAGCTACAGTTACGAAGGCAGAGAGGGAAAGCAGATCTCCAAGTATGACTTTAGCAGATTCTCCTGTTTCTGGAAGGCTTACCCTGTTCCAGGGTAGCTATGTTATTACACATTTAATTTTCAAAAAAACCCCAGGTTCAAGCAACTTCCTCTTTTCTTTAAAAAAGGTAAGAAGTATTTCATTGTTTATGACTCACCAACTTTTCAGTCTGGCATAATAAGACTGTGTGCTTAAAACAAGCTTAGTGACATAGATATTTGAAAAACTTAGTTTTTTATACTTTTCAATGGTGACCTCAAATTTTCAGTGATATTTGGGCTATCAGCATTGTTTAAAAAAAGGCTCAAAAACCTCAGGTGTGCTGGTAGCTCAGCTGTGCCTATAATCAATTGCACCTGTCGTGTATTACAAGATGAAAGTTTAAAACTGATGTTTTTAACTCAAAGGTTTCACAAACCCTGCAGGATACAGTTATCCATATTCAGCCCTTGTACACTGAGCCAATGGTGATGACAAGTTAAGCCATCCAACTTTCAGCCTTTAAACTTAAGCAAGATTAAAGACCAAGCTTTTAATTTACCATCAAGGCTGTGTATAGTGAAGAGAGACAAATACCTCCAGGTAGTTATCCATTTTACCTGCATTAGAGACCCATTTTAGGCTGGAATACATTACCCTATCATCAGATTAAAATAGATGTTGAATTTTCACATGACCAAAGTCAAACAAGGTGAAATCCACTGTAAGTGCTAAGTCATAAAATTTTTATGTGGTAAGATGTGAATACATGTAAAATTTTATATTTGCTCATTTTTCACAGATGTACATTGCTGCACAAGGCGCCTCCACACTGGGGAATAAAATGCACGGTATTTAGTGATGTGAATGCACACAATGCCAGGAACTGTTGACTGCAGTGAAGTCATCCCAGAGGCACAGCACACAGATCTGAATCCAGGTCAATGGAAAGCCATAACTGGTCTCACATTCCTTCAGCACCCCTAAAAGAGACTATTTATTCTGGTGACATCACAGTCTTCTGTCCAGTGACAGAGTCACAAAGGCAAAACGATAGTCTGATGTCATAAATAGCAGAAGAGCTCATTACAAAGAGGAATTCTAGAAAATTTTCTAATACCTTTTTTTGAAGAGGAAAACTTATTGAGCAAATCCTGTGACTGCATTTAAGTGAGAGTTTAGAAACAGCAAACGATACATTTTCGAACATCTATCATATAATTAATATTTGGTAAAGCCTTAGGCATCTGCTTTGCAGGCACAATCACTTTCTTAATCATCCAAAGGAAATTATTTGCCTTTACAAGATAGTAGCAAGAAGAAAGCCTATATTTTTTCAAATGCAGTTATATGAGTAATATTGATATTCATACTCATGGAGAATAAATAGTTTACTATACAAATAGTGCATCTGAGTATAACAGCAATATTCAAAATGTAAGACAGTGATATTTTCTGGAATACTTTTCAAGATCTTATACAATTCTAGAAAAACTAATGATTAAATAAGATATTCAAACTCCTATTTTTTGCCTTTCTCTTATAAAAAACCCCACATTGTGTTTGCTAACTCATTCAAGCAAATTTTTCAAGAGATTTGCTGACCATTACATGGGCTAGGGAACTAAGTATAGCTTATAATCTATCAAAAATTAAACTGACATAATAATTATGTGTGTGATGGAGTATACAGTAGCTGATGTCTTAGGCTTCTTTCCAATTACAAATTTATCTAGCCAGTAAATGTGTGGGATATTTAAAATTATATCCTTTTTTAACTTCTTTTCTGATAGTTCAGTCAGTTGTTAGGAAATGACTGCCATCAGCAAAGACTCACATTTTATTTCATATGGGAAATATGAACATCGTCAAGTAATGCTGTGGGAATTAAAGTCCTAAAATTTCATAAATAGGTTTGCTTAAAAGATTCTGTCAATTTTTCATTCAAAGAAAAAGTATATGTTTAATTTATGCTATTCTTTGTCTCTCCTGCTTGGAAAGCAAAATTAAAACACCTCACGCAATATGCTCAATTAATCAAGGAGGCATTTAGGGGTAGGTAGGTATGTAGGTATTATATTTATCCCTCTTAAGTTTCTTCAAGTATATTTTTTAAATAATTTCTGAGAGCAGGGGAGTTTTCTCATGTTTCCTGTGCTTTTGTAACTCAGTCTTTGGCATCTCAATACTGTCACTGCTCAACAGAAAATAAATATCATGGTAAAAAATGTTCCACAGTACTTAACCCTTAGGAAGAACACTTTTGAATTGCTCTGAAGTCATTAAGGTTTTACAGTATCATGAGGAGACCCATCACATAGTAGTGTAGGGCCCAGGTTCTTAGGACTTTTCAATTTAACATTGATGTTTCAGTATGTATCTATCTGATACACTAGGTGAGGATGAAGAAGGCACCGTACCTGTACTTTCTTCTTTTAATCGTAGCACAAGTTAGATGTTGCAATGAAATCAAAGAATGGAGGTAACTAAGAAAATTTAGCACTGGAAATTTAGTAGACAGACTAATGACAAGACCGTGTCACACTGATGTGGGGGAAATAAACATAGGCAAAGCTGAAGTGGTCTACTAACAGGCTTTAAAAGCTTAAATCCATGTAAATACAGTGATTCTGGTTTGTATTAGCAACTCACTATGACTTCATTTAGGATCCAATTTTCCTTTTAAAGGTGGGGCCACTTTGCCCCAGTATGTTCAGTTTCCACATGGATCTAAACAGTACAGAAGGTAACATCAGAAGGGTTTATATCTGACACTGTGTTTCCTATTGAGTAAGGAATTAAAAAATCCTGTATTACTTTCACGTCTTGAAGACTCCACATGGAAGAGAAAGAAAATAGGACATGGAAACCATGCTAATGTCTTGCTATTTCATCAGTGTCTCTATATTTCTCATTCTAGTTAATGTATGTTAGACTTTGGTTATTAAGCTTTAGCAAAGACAAATTATCTACCCTTTAGGATTCCCTCATAGGAGGCCCTCATGCAGTAAATAAGAAACTATCCAACAGGAAGTGCTCTTTTAAGTCTGGGACACATTTTTGTATTTGGAATAGGAACACAACTCAACCCATACCCCCAGTACGCAAATGCAGTCAGGGGAGTTTTTCAACTATCACTGAATTATTCAGTTTATTAAAACCAAATTATTTCAATTTCATTAGACTTACTGCCTTACTCAAAACGTCCAACAAAGTTTGGTATAATAGTATTCTGTCTATATGGAGCATAATAATCATTATAATTTTTAATTAATCCATTTTAACCTTTTAATTTGTGATTTGTGGAGGGCAAACAGAGTCTGAAGTGGGACTAATCTGAATTTCATTCAAAAGATAATTTAAGTCTTTTAAAATAGTTGCAGGAAACAAACTACAAATAACTAGTGGTGTGAGTTCATTCATAACACCACTAATTTTTTTAAAGTTTAGTATTCCATATGTACCTGAATTTAGTTTCATTTTTGACTGCCCTACATATTCTACAAGGCAGGAGTTATATTTTAGTGAGCTGCTATGATCTACAGCTCTGTTGCACTCTGAGTGACTTGCTCTTATCTTTCTATTTTTCTGCCAGCACTGAAGTTCATCTTGTGTGTTATTGACCAAAAAGAAACAAATTCCATTTGATTTTAAAATTTATATATTATGAAACTCTTATAGTGACCTTTGAATTTTACTACCAGGTAACAAAATACTGAACTACTTTTTTCTAGCAATTGACTTCATAACACAGATTACAAATCACTTTATTTCCTACCCATACATCTCCTAACAAGTTCTCTAGGGGTGCAGAGTTCAGCCCAAATGAAACTCAGACAATGATTTGGTACAGTGGGCCTCCACTTTTATTTCTACTTAAGATTTGAAATTGTACAAACAAGGAAGCAAAAATAACACCTGTTGTGCCGCCATACATTTTAGAGGTAAAAACACAAAACAATCACTTAAAAAATGAGAACATTACACATGGGAATTAATTTGATGAATGTGGTGCATAGTATATATTTTGGGAAAAAATGACCTTAAATCCACTATTTCAGTGGGCAGTGTGTTATACAAGGTATATAAAAATCAGTTGACACTCACTACAAATAGACTGTTTTAACTGAAAATATACTTGCTTTTCTTGATAAATTATATGATGATAGTATTATAGATAGATAGTTTTATATATGTTTATTATATTAATGCTGTCAAGTATTGGTTTTGATGCATTTTTTTTATATAATCCTCAAACAATTTATACTAAGAAGGAAGGAAGAGAATCTAACTAACACATTCCACAACAAGCTTCACATACCTTTGGGCAGTCTTTTCTTCTCCATCAGTTCCCTTCTTTTTCTTCCCTATCCTTCAGCTAATAGGTATATAACCTTAAGTGCACAGCCACTCTTAATGTAAAAATCAAGCCATTATATCAAGATACACATGCAAAGTCCATCTCAAAGGCAGAATAGAAGGAATGTGTGAAACCTCCTGGAGAAACAGGAAGTGAAGAATTATTTAGTCTGTACCCAGCATGATCTGTGGTGCTGCTGTATAGTGGAGCCAGAGGAACAAAAAAGACAATCTTACCTTTTCACTTTTTATCACTTGCACTTTACAAAGGTGAACATGATTTTCAGAATGGGGTCCTATCCTAAGACTTTGCAGAGGTTCCATAACAAAACTTTTGTTCAGCTTTGCTGTTAGGAAAAGTCCTTGTTTCCAAGGGCCCCTGGTAGCATTTTAGAAAAATCTGAAGATTTGCACTAGCAAAGAAACATAAATTAATATTTCTTACTGCATAGAAAACTTGGATTATCAGTTCCTGAAAAGTCCAAAGTATTTTTGATGGGTTTAAGTGGACCTTCTCATTGCTAGAAGATTTTTTCAGGAAAATCTTCCCAACCATGAAATTTGCACAGACTGTGAATATTTACCAGTAAAATAATGAAAATATCTCATTACTTAGAATAAGTAATGGGACAAAAAGCTAACTATTGCAATAAAAATTATTGCTGGACTTAACAGTCTATAAATCCACCTCTACATCTTAATACCTAGAGGTCTTTTGCACTTATAAATGTAGAGGTCTATTTGGCATAGAATTTTTTTGTGAACATCAAGTGGTCATTCACATAATTTCAGCAATCAGTAGCCCATAAGATTTACCCTGTGAATCACAAAAAGGGCCATCAAACCAAACCTAAATTAGAGGGACTCTGCACTGGCAGAGCGTACTATTTAAATGGAAAATTAGGCTGCTACTTATCAAAATCAGGCCTCCATGGCAGACGACTGTGTGAAAGAACAGTTTTCAGAAAATGTTGTTCCCTGAAGACAGCACTTAAGGTACATACATGATCATGAGAGGCTTTGGCAGTGGCCTTTCTGTACACACTCAACTTTTTCTTCCATGGGGCTACATGTGAAGTTGAGTTTTAGCTGCCCAGAATAGGAAGAGCAATAAAGCTGAGGACCAGATGACAGCATGCTGGACTTCAGATGAAAGCAGACAACTGACATACATCCACCTCTCAAGCCCTTCTGAAGACAGGGTAGGACATGGTTCTGAGTTCAGCAGCCATTCCATCTACCACAGAGATGAAATCTCAAAATGTCACAATTGAGAATCTACAACCTTAGGTATTAAAGTTGTTCTGTACAGAGGAAAAAGTGTATTCATTTCTCAGAAATGGAATATATATGATCACATACAGGAGCCAATATGCAGAATACAAGAAGTTTTGCCAAAAGGGATTTAAAATTGTTCAAGTGAAACCCAGCTGCTTTGATATTTCAATGCAAAAAATGAGGCTTGGTTTCTGCCATTTGAGGTTTTGCAGTAGCAGTTCACTCAGATCAGGTTTCATTGTAACCTCCTGGTTTCACTTATAACCAACTATTAAACGTTTTCATTTGGTAAGGAACTTTTCTTACTTGGTTTCTATAGGAATGGTATCGGAAAATTTGAGCAAAGTCCAGACATATGTTTAAATTAGATTGCAGGAGTGGGGGAAGGAGGACACCAAGCTTTTTCACTACAGTTACTGTCTTTAAACTAGAAAATGCTTTTGCATTTTTGCTGAGTAATATTTGCTTGTGTAATGAAGAATTAAAAAACAAACAAAGAAACAAAAACACCAAAAAAAAAAAAAAGAAAACAGAAAAAACCCAACAGACATGAACTAAATCTTGACTGAACTAATTCTCATATCACAATGCAGATACACACACACCCCAGTTGCATATACCAAGGAATGATTCTACAAATCTTCAAGCGTGCCAGATAGCTCTGAAGCCAATCAATGGGAAGAGGCAGAAGTGAACAGCTCCAAACATGAATCATTGCTGAGAAAGCAGAAGCATGTCAGCACACCTTTGCCAAAGCACAGTTGTGTTATATGTTACAGAAACTTGTCCCTCTACTGAGCTGTGCTAAATAATGTTCTACAAGGCAGAGCAGCTCTAATTAAAATTAAATATTTTATTGAAGAACTTGAGGGAAGCGTTTTAGGTGGCAGAAAAGAGAGTGGGACGAAGGGCAACTCATTTGGAAGATATTACAGAAAAGCCAGACTGAGAATATTGTCAGTGTAATAGGCACGCCTCTGATTTCCACGTTTTCCCTTAAACTGTTTTACCAATTTAAGTGTCTTTGCCCTTCAAATTTAGATGCAATACATCAAATGCACAGAGATTTCCATTAAATGTTTGTTTTTTAGAACTAGTTTTCCAGCATATGCACTCACTTGCTTTCACACACTCACAGAGTTTCTAGTCAGTGAAAGAGGGCAATTAAATTAGTTCACCATTTAGCAGGTATGTTCTGCTAAGGTAACTTCAGTAATTTTGTTCAGAGATTAGCAACTTGCCTATTTTTAAACCCTTTCTCTAACATCAAAACCTGCAAAAGGCTAACAGATTATAGAATGTAGAGTAAATGGAGCCTTTTTAGCTTTTAGAAGGAAAAGAAGTGATAGTGAATGAAAAGTATTAAGGAGATGTCCAAATGCATGCCTGCTGACAGAAATGAGTTTTATTTATGAGTTTACCCCTCAAAATAAAAATAAAATAAAATAAAATTAAGTTAAATCAAATCAAATCAAATTAAATTAAAATTAAAAAACAAGGTGGAAAGAGATAAGAAATAATATTAGACAGAGATAAAAATCTTTTGCTCACCAACTTAAAATATAATAAATTTATTTCATCAATATCCAGTCTTTCTGATCACTAAAGCTATCAGAGAAGAAGTAGAAAAACTATGTTCCTCCTAGAAGTTCACTGTGCCCATATAGAACTGTGACAGCAGTGAATGGAGCCATTTACTGAGCTTTCATTTTGCTAACAGTTTTTCACTACATTGCTTGAAGTCACTCTTCATTTTAACACCATCATTTGCAATTTAAAACAGTACAATTTATCAAGAAATTGTCCTAATAAGATTAAATCTTTTCTGCTGGCTTTGAGTAGGATTCATTACATAAAATGAATTTGATCCAAAACCAGTATCTAGACCACTGTTTGTAAATTGCTTAATTTTCCTGTCTCTGGACAGCACTTCAGTTTCCCTTAGGCAATAACAGTCATTTTCTGCAAGTGGCAAGATACTGTCTGTCAACCACTTCTGAAAGCATCAGTAATATATCTGGAGTTTGGTTCTAACTTCAAGTCAGAGTGAAAAAAAAAATGAAGAAACAAATGCACTGTCTTCAGTTAAAAAGGAGTGTTTTCCTGTCCTAACTCTGCAATTCCTTGATGAAATAATTTTGAAATTATTCACACATTCTTTTTTGCCCTTATGTTTTTGAAATTGTAGGAATTTTTGTTCTTCTCTGTGAACCTGCAGTACAAGGAGTTCTACTACTAGTTTCCATTCCAAAAATCCTCTGAATGTTGGATGGCTGATTTTGAGGACCAAACTGAAGGCAGATTGTTTAGTGGCACATTCTGCACACAATTTCTGAGTAGCAATTAAAAAGGAATTATTTCAGTTTACAGGTCCAGCTGTCTTCCCAGGAAATCAAGAAACATGCTTGAGGTGCAGCATGTCTTTTCTCAGTTTGGAGTCCAAACTAAAAGTGAGCATATTGCCAACTTAGCTGTTCAGAGACAGCTGGTAATAACCTTGTGAATAGTGTATGTTGAAAATAAAGAGAAATAAAATGCAAAAAAAATGCACTTAAGTTTCAATATTTAGGAAAATTTTTCAATCCAGACAATGTACATAAGCCTTAAGGAAAGGGTTGCTTCTTCCAGTGTGTCTCTGAAGATCAACTATTAGCAGAGATAAGGAGTATGTGTTGTCTAGGGCTTAAAGTTAAGCGCTGTCTGGCCCTGTATTGTATTTTCCAGCACTGTTTGTGACTTACTGTAAGAACTTGCAAAAGTCATCTGGCCAATCTGTTTCTATTCCCAAAAGAGTAAAACAAAGCTAATGTACTTACCTCTATCCAGGACTCCTGTAAGCATTAGATGTACTTAACCCTCTGTGTGATACTATAGATATCACTGTTTTCAGTTGTTTTGGATCAGATTCTGTCATCAGTTTTACTCATGTGAATTCAACATCATTGGTGTGAGGTTTTTTATATTCAAGTGCCTATAGATAGGAATTGAATTTGTGATGCATATTTATTTTAAACTGAATTTTTGTACTTTTCAAAGGGGAAGGAGAAAAGAAAGGGAAAGCAGGACAGGAAGGAGAAGGGGAAAGGAGAGAGGGAGGAATGAGGGTTAGGGTTGAGCGTTAGGGTTGAGGGAAATCAAAAGGGAAATGGAAAGGGAAAGGGAAAGGGAAAAGGAAAGGGAAAGGGAAAGGGAAAGGGAAAGGGAAAGGGAAAGGGAAAGGGAAAGGGAAAGGGAAAGGTGTTGCATACAAATAACAATGGACAGAGGGAATATTTTAGGACTTAAGGCTTAGTTGTGGAGGTAATCATGTCTACAACAAGTCCACTAGAACAGGGTTGTGGCTCTTTGCATTTCCAAGGGAATCTTTACATGAATCATGTGGAATGGGCCCTTTCCATAAAGTGTACAAGAGAATTTTCTCTATGTGTGTAGCATAGTAACTACAATCTGGGAAAGGTTAGTTTACCCTTCAGAAAGGCTATTTTCATGACACTATTAGGCAAGAATTTACCATATGGCTGCAAGTTTGACATTTTACTTTTTTTTACCCTTCTAATCAATAATCCAGACAACTTGCAATTTTTTAAATTTTTTTTTAAAACGTAACTTTTGTAACTGTGGAGTTTGGTGGGCTAAGAAATCAGGGACATTCCAAACAATCCCTGCACAGATGGTCAGATGCAACATAAGGGGAGAATCAGAAAAGCTGCCACTTAGATACCCTCTCAAAGTTAAGAATAAGCACCTGGTAGGAATGTACAAGATACTAAACAGACTGTTAAGTTTAGTGAGAAGAGCTACTGGGTTCTCTTAACTTGTCTTTTTTTTCTTTTGTTTGGTCATACTAATAACATATGGATACCAAGAGACTGTCACATGGGGCAGTGAAAACTGAAGGTAAATTAAAAACAGAAGTGGAACAAACTTTAGAAGAATTAAAAACTGCCAACACAGCCTGATGTCTAAAGTTGATAATGGATTTGTATTTCCTCTAGTCCCCTGAATTCTTTATCACTACATTTCCCTGTAAATTATTAGTGTTGCATTTGGTTTGTGGGAACTTCTGTAATATGTATACCAGTGAATTACAAAGAGATCTGCAAGCAGAAAAATATACTGCCTCTTTTTAGGATTTAATATGTTGACTGCCCTCTAAAAATGCAGTCTCTATCAGCACAAATTTAATGCATAACGTCATCTCTTTGACATATAATTGACTTAATTTAATAATGCATGACAATATTTGATTTGGGATTGTGGTTCATCCAAAGACATTGAAAAGGTGAATACACTTATGCAGCAAATAGAAGCACTTTTTTTGGTAAAAAATAGAAAACTTATCACTAGGTTTTGTGTTTAAAGCGATCACTACCCTACAACTACTCTACACTACTACTACCCCCCACGCTTTCCCTCCCCCACAACCCCATAGCCCAAGATTACTAGCAGCAAAAATATGAGAAAAAAATTTAAACCAGCTTTTTTCCCCTAATTCTGATTTGCATATCTTCCTTATTTTGCTGCATTTTGAGCACAGATCTCCTTACATTTTCTCCTGAAAAGTCTTCCTTGTTTTGAAAAATTACCGCCACTTAGTAGGGGAAAAATAATTTTAACAAACAAGAGAGAAAAATGTCCACCTGATGAACACAATGTCAGAAGGAAAAAAGACCAGTTTTTCCAAATGAAAATGTTCTAAATTTGTCTGGGTGCTGTTTACCTAAACACGTGGACAAGACCACACTCCTTTAAAAGAATATTTGTTTGTATTAATAACTCTGTTCTCTGAAAATATGTTCCTTGACTGTTCTCTAACACATCTATACCACCTCTCAAAGCATTATTTCACCATGGGAAAACACAGTATCCTATTCTGCAGGTAAAGGAATGAGAGAATAAAGATCGTAGCCTAATTCTACCAAAGTTTATGAGTCTGTCATTTATCTTGGATGCGTCTAAAATCCAGAGCTTCTAAAAAGTCCAAGGTACATAAAGCAGGACTAATCAGAGATGTAATCACTGAATTGAAAAACTATCGTTTCTAAAATCTCTGTTCAACAGCAACCTCAGTCTGGAAGAAGCAAGGTTGTTCCTGGCATGTTGTATACCTTTTCGTGGGCTAACCCTGGCTAGATGCCAGGTGGGTGCCCACCAAAACAGCTTTATCTCTCTCCTTGGCAAGTGGTCAGTGAAGAGAAAATAGAATGAAGGGTTCATGAGTTGAGATACAGACAGGGATCACTCACTGAATACCGTCACAGGCAAAACAGACTTGACTTGGGGATATTAACTGAATTTATTACCAATCAAAACGAGAGCAGGATAATGAGAAGCAAAATCTTAAAAACACCTTCCCCCACCTCTCCCTTCTTCCCAAGTTCTACCTCCTCCCTGCCAGTAGCACCAGGAGACAGGAAATGGAGGTTACAGACCGTTCATCACAGGTTGTTTCTGCTGCTGCTTCGGGAGAAGAGTCCTTCCCCCACTCCGCCATGAAGTCCCTCCCACAAGACACAGTTCTCCATAAAATTCCCCAGCATGAGTCCTTCTCATGGGCTACAATTCTTCACAACCTGCTGCAGTGTTGTCCCTTTTCACAGAGAAAGATTTTTTTCTTTGAATGTTTATAGTGTAGAAAAGTAATAGCAAAGAGTGGAAAATCACTCATTAGAAGAAAATTAGTATCAAAGTTAAACTGAAGAATTTTAAATGTAAAGTGTAACAATCTTTACAAAAATACAGTCAAAAATTTATGAAACAAACTCAAAAAGGTTTTTTGAAAGGAAAAAAAAGGAAGGATTTTTTTGAGTGATCTTTTTTGGACAGGAAAAAAAATTATTTCTGTAAAATTTCAGTAGATCAATGCAAATTTTAATAATTTCCTACATTTGCCAGAACAGGTGTAGAAAGAATAAAATATGAGAAAATATGACAAAAACTAGGATTTTGTCAATACCTGTAGAATAAGTTACCACTCATATGTTGTTGTTGTTGTTGTTGTGGCTAGCCGTCGCGAACGCCGATGCTTTTTATGCCTGCGCGAATGGATTTATTACGTGGAGCTCAGCGTGCGCGGAACTGGCCCCACCCCCTTTAGCCCTGGGACGCTCCCTAGCCTTGGCCGGGGCAAGCCCGGACGAAGTTGGCAGAGCGAGACCCGCAGGACTCGAACCGGCGTTCTTCCGAGAAGGAGCACGGATCCAGGGGCGGCGGCTTTACCCACTCGGCCACAGCCGCCGGCACCACTCATATGTAGCTGCTGTGAATTCTGACTTGCTTTCATTTTCAAAGATGATTTACTGAATCATTCTGATTTCTCTCTGATCTAGGTTTATCTTCTGCTTTGGCACAGCACAATTTCTCCTAAAGCAGAATGGAAAGAGGTAGACAGAAAAACATGGATGGGGAGAGTATGTAGGTAGAAGAGAAATCAAAATAATGGGGAAAGTAGGGTAAGATCCCATTTTCCTAAGTCATCCAATATTCCTGAATTGGACATTCTCCCTCTCCTGTATGTACTACTTTAGATGTTGCAATTAATGAATTTCACTAACAAGATCAAAATGTCAGGTGAAGGACAGATTGCAATCTGATGAGTTATCTTTCTGCTAAGGAGTTTTCTTTTTGATACACTAGCTCTATTGCATCTAAATGTTGAGCCAATTTTTAAATCTTCCGGTAAGAAGTTAAGCTCAACATATGAAACTTGTTAGTGACTATAGATTGCTTAATATCAATGCAAATGTAAGCAGCTGCCTATGTTCAGAGAGTGCACTGGAGGAAGAGGGGGTAATGGTACATCATCTCTTTCTTTATTCTGTTCATTGAATTGCCTATTGATGAAATATCAGTTTTGGTTCATTGATTTCTGATTGGATCCTCCACTTGTTTACAACTCACCATTTAATGCCATGAGATTATCTTGGTAGTCTTTTCTTTTTAGACTAATTCAGACCATTTTTCATCCTTTTTATAGCAATTTTCATTGTTACTGGCTATTGTTATACCTCATAAACTATGAAACACTTTCCAATAATTGGAAAAGGACTGGAAAAGTTTATTTCCAAAAACTGTAGCATGTGGTTCTAAGGTGACCTTTAAACACAGCATTTTCTACTTCAGTGCAGACAAAGAAATAACTTCTGGAGTCACTTTCTATTTATATTGATTTAGCCAAACAAGAAATTAGGCCAAGAAAATCCAGCTGCTAGAAAGGAAGCAGATTTATAACTGGAATTCACCTTTGTAAATAGCATTCTATTCTGTTCAAGCTGGCACAAGTTCTGCATTGATAAGCTGCAGAGAACAGGTCCTTTAGAACATGTTACTTCAAGAGTTAATGTGCCTCTAAGCCTTTATTCATTTGGCTTTCTCTTTTCTTTTTTTTTTTTCCTTTTCCTTCGTATCTTATTTCATAAAGCTATTCAAAATACCTTTTCAATTCACTCCCTCAACTTGAAATTATATGGGTTTGTAATGCATGACTAGATGCCCACTCTGCTTTTTTCGCTGAGAGGGAGAAAAATCTGTTGATGTTTCAGGTCAGCAAAGCAGTGGCCTTCACCTGCTGCAGCAATATTTTCTTCCGTTGCATGCGATGTGGTTGAAAAATTCAACATTATGTGAAAATCTTCTACATGCAAAGGAATGTTCTTCCTTCACCTTGAGAAATTTGATGGATATTACTATTTGCTGAGTCCCTCATAGCATAAGTTAATCACACCAGCATTGGTACAAAACAAGCAGTGGGTATCTCAGTGCTATCCAGCTACATAGTAGTATTTGGGCTGATAATCAGGAACTCATGTATACTGACGAAATTTTCTTCATAGTCTACTTGGAACTATTATTTTCCTTTACTCTCACAGATGTGGAATCTAGAATTAAACAGACTATCTAATGTATGGTGTTATCATTTAGGTCCATGATAAGTAGGTCCTCAAGCAGAAAAAAATATTTCACAGAACACAGAATTAAAGAAATGTGACGGACTGTTGATGACGGTTGACGACATTAGATGGTGTCAGCTGTGGTTTTGCCCCCGAGGGCAGAAATACTACTATCTCCCTGAGTAACTTTTTCAGAACTATGCAGCACTCTGGAGTTTTTTGCATTGTTGGGGTTTGTTTGTTTTTAAATAACTAATTTCTACTGTCAAAGCTGTAATGCTTGTCTACCGCTCTTTGTTGTAGAATCTAAATTTGCTGGAAAGAGGTTGCTTCTGCTCTCTTTTTAATTGCACTTCACGCACATGTTGGCCATTACTAGACCTCTCCATACTCTCTTCTTTACTGAATACTGACAATCTAGAATTTGACCGTTACTCCTAGAGTACTACCTATTGTACATGGAGTTTTCAGGGCCCTCAGCCAAAGACAAGCTACATGAAGGACTTGTGAACTATTAATGATAAATGAGAACAAGTAAAGCTCACTGTATACGATTTGAGGTAAAAAGTAGACTAGTGAAGGCAAATTTGTGAATTTTTCATTATTTTTTAGTCCCCACTGTGCCACTTAAAATACATTAGTAATGGCAACCAGTTCAGTATGAGATCATGACTCACTGGTGACCTGCAGAAACTACCTTTTTCATGCAGTTCCTCTTCTAGCTCTTAATCTTAAATCAGCCTATAAATTTCTTGCTAGTTTAATTTTCAACAAGTGACCGTAAAAACAGCAAGTGACAAGGAGTTGCATAGTATTAATTCAGCTCTTGCTAATAACTCACTGAAATGCCTGAATGTTAGGTATTTAAATATTGGTTTGTGAGGAAAAAACAGGTGCATGAGAATAATTACTAACTTTCTGATTCTGTATTTTGAGGCTGACCATTAGCCCAATATACCTGCAATAGACTAGAAGGAGAATGAAAATCTCATAGGGGAATTTGTGCATCATCCTTCTAGTATCATACATGGAAGAAGTTAGATCAAAGTCTATTACACTGCATTTAAATAATACAATCAATGGATGTTGAAACTCTTTTTAACTGCTTGTTTAGCTCAATTTATTACAACTCTTCTGTTATGGTGCTTTGAGATGTAAGATGAGAAAAATGTTACTAATGTAAACAATAAGTAGATGAGAAGTGAGATTGAAAATTAAATTAAACATTTTAGGAAATAAAAATACAAGTTTATGAAATGAATCATATATGTGCTGAACCTGAACTAATTAAAGTCTTGAAGCACAAATCCAATTATCACCAAAATCTCAATGCAATGTCTGGATTCCAGGCTTAAACTGCAGAAAACTGAAAACTTGTCATTTTATAAGAACATAGAACATCTCAGAAAAGAAGCCCAAACCCAGTGTTATCAGTTAATAAATGATACATATGCCTATACCTGTTCTATTTCCATCTATATCTATACATAACAGGTGAAATATTTAAACATAATCTGCAAGAGAGGCATGTATATAACTCCAAAGATAGACCTTCCACATTAGAATTTCTTGGTATTCTGAGTGATTTGTTCAAAGTAAAAGAGCTGCAGAAAATGTGACCATCCTACTCCTTCTTTCATATTATTAAAGTCTAATTACTAGGAAAAATTATCCCAAACATATGTCTTTACTAAGAAACATGCCTTTGGGTTATGCTTGCAGATTTAAAAAAAAAAAAATCTTTTGTCTTTAAAAGAAAATTTTTAGGTGTATGTGTTTGTGTAATGATGTACTATATAATAAGTATCCTAGATTAGACCAAAAACCTGTTTAGCCCACTGCTTTGTCTCTGAGACTGATCAGAAGTAGCTTTTAAGGAAAGGTTATTTAAAACAGAGCAAAGACACTTTCCATCTGTACCATCCTGATTTCTGGGAGTCAATGTTACAATATTCTGAACTTGAGGCTGCAGTAATGAACCCACAGTAGGACTTTCTTCCTAGCCTTGTCCTACTGCTGCATTTTTGGCTTACATCTTCTGAATATTGCCATGGAAAAAAAAAAAAAAAAAGGCAGTTTCTTCATTCCACTGGTGATTTTATAGATCTCAAATGTATTTTCTTTATTTAGCCTCTCCTTGATAGCTGTCCTGCTATTCTGACTGTCCTCACAGCCCTTTTTTTGTCCAACTCTACCCTTGCACTAGCAAAAGAGTGTGCAGCATTTACCTCATAACAGAGATTTATACAATGGCAGAATCACATATTTCATCTTGTTCTTTGTTGTCTTTCTGATAATTTCAACATTCTATTTGTTCTTTAAATTGCTATTCAGCACAACGCTGACATTTAGAAAACTGTACACAATTTCCTTGTGGAATACTGAAAGCTAATTTAGAGCCAATCACTTTGTGTGTATAATTAGGATGCATTTGGTATTTTTTCCCCCTTGAAAATTATTTTGTATTTATCAACAATGAATTTCATTTACCATTTTATTGTCATGAGTGTCATCTGTAGTATTTTGCAGTCAATTTTAGTTTTAACTATGCGAATAATTTTTTATTACTAATAAAGCTTGACATCTCATTATTCATTCTGTTTCCCAATAATTTATGAATATATTTATCAGCACAAAACCATGGTAATAAAATACTAATAATATTTGCCATTATAGTTTTCGTTAATGAGTGGCAATAGCCAATTTAGACCCACACTTTCTCTCTAAAATTAGGATTCTTCTTTTCCACAGTGTGTACCATATTATATTTGTCAGCACTGAATTTCTCTTGCTCTTATGCTGTCCAGTCACACAGTATTGTACTGTGCTTTGCCATTCTTCAGTCAACTTTAAGCTTTGCTGCTGTTAATAACTCAGTATTCATTAGGGAGCTCTGTCCTTTGCTATTGATCCCCTCTCCAGGTCAGTTACAAACTTGTCAAGCAGCACAGGCTGCAGCATGGATCATTGTGGAACTCCGGGGTTTGACCTCCATGAAAAAGCACTGGTTTACCCCCACTTTGTTTCCAGTGTCTACCCAGTTACTTATCCATAGGAAGACCTTCTCCTTTATCTCATGGCAGATGATTTATGTTTTATCCTTTTGGTGATAGATATTGTTGAAAGCCTTTGGAAATTATATAAAGTAGATCTCCCTGTTCCACAGTTGTTGCCTTCAGGACACTGAAATTTTAGTTGCTGCTTTTAATAACCACTACAGCTTTGATGCAGTTTTCTTTTTCAAAATTAAATATTTCTGTGAAAGATTCTGAAGGGACATTTTAATCTTTCAAGAATATTAAAATTTATGTAATTTTCTATTACAAGCAGACTCTTCTGAATCCATCTGCATATACAGCTCAGACCTACATTACGAGATGTTTCTGTCTTGTGATTTTTTTTATTAGAAATGCCCATAAGCAGGTATGTATGTTGTCTAATCACTTATTTCCTGCATCATTCCTTACCAGGATATTATCCAGTTTATGTGGAGGTAACTATCACTGTACTTTTGCTTTTAGCTATAAGATTTGACATTAATGCTTCATGTACAACCTTCTTGACTGGTTGATAGCATAGTCCTATTAATACTCTGCCTAGTCAAGCCTTCACTTTAATTATGGGAATACTCTGTTGCTTGAACTTGACAGTTAAAATATTTACCTTATTTCACCCCTTTAATGTGCCTTTATATAATACCATGTCTCTCATTTCTGTATCATTTGTGTCCTGCTGTTGCAGTATTTTGCTGACTCTATCCTATTTCTGAGCTGCCTCTTATGCCATATCTCTCATATAATCATAAATATTTCTACTTCATTATTTTTTATCCAACTTTGCATAGAAGTATGTGAAGAGGTGACCTCCATCCCTATGCTTCCCTTGCAATTCTCTGCTGAAATGGAACTTTTAGTATTGACACTGCTTTTAAATATTTCTTTAATGAAAAAGAAAACTAGTTCATCAGGAGTTTTTGTAAGTTGTGCAGATCCTGATGGTGTTCTGCCATCTGAAGTTGCTAAAACTTTCAGTGTTAAGTAACAGCAATCTTCCCTCGGGTAATGTCTACTTGTAAAAATTAAAATTGTATTGGGTTTGCATAGCAAGATTTTGGTAACAGGGTGACTACAGGGGTGGATTTTGTGAGAAGCTGGTATAAGCTTCTCTCATGTCTGAAAGAGTCAGCACCACTGCAGGACATGTCTGAGCCCACAAGTCACAGTGGCAGTGTCTCTGGGATAACAGATATAAGAAGGGAAAAAAACTGAAAAACAAACACCTGCACAGAACAATACCAGTGGAAAGAGAGGAGTGAAAATATTTGAGAGCAACAACTCTGAAGACACGAAGGTCAGTGAAGAAGGAACAGGAGTAGGTGCTCCAAGCAGAGGTTCCCCTGCAGACTGTGGTGAAGACCACAGTGAGGGAGGCTGCTCTCCTGAAGTCCAAGGCGGCCCATGGTGCGGGAGATATTCACCTGCAGTCCATGGAGGACTCCATACCAGAGCAGGTGGATGCCCAAAGGAGGCTGTGAGCCCATAGGAAGCCTGTGCTGGCAGGGACCTATGGCCTGTGGAGAGAGGAGCCCATGCTAGAGCAGGTTTGCTCATAGCACTTGTGAATCCACAGGGTGTCCACACTGGAGCAGCCTGTTCCTAAAGGACTCTGCAATCAGAGGGGGACATGCTCGAGCAGTTTGTGAAGACCTGCAGCCTATGGGAAGGACTTAGGCTGGAGAAGTTCATGGAGGACTGTGTCACATAGGAAGGATTCCACACTGGAGCAGGGGAAAAGCCCTTCCCTTTAGGAGGAAGTAGTGGTGAGGTTAAGCCCAGGAACTGAAGGGTGGGGGGTAAAATTTGGGCTTACTTCTAATTACCCTAATCTGATCTGATTGGTAATAAATCAATTTCCCCAAGTTGACTCTGTTTTGCCTGTGATGGTAACTGATGAGAGATCTCTCCCTGCTCTTATGTGACCCAACCCACGAGCCTTTTGTTATATTTTCTCTCCCTTGAGGCAATAGAGTGACTCTGGTGGGCATCTGGCATCCAGTCAGGATCAATCCACCACAAAACCAAATCCCTAACACGATATAATGAAAAAAGTACATATGAAGGACAAATGCATTTAAAAAAAAGGCAAATCATATTTTATTCTATCTTGCTGGGAAATTCCTTCTGTTTCCCATTCCCCATTCCTATCACATAATACAAAGAAGGCAGAGAACTCTAGCTTTTTAAAAATAAATTTAGAGGATTCATAAAAAGCCAAACTCAAAAGTAAGAATATTATTTTTGACCATTTTTGTAGAAGAATAAAGGTGATCTAAAAATAGTTTTTAATTATTTTATGTTAAAACTTTTAACTCTAAAGTAACTTTAAAATAAATGTTATATTCACAGTAAGAGCGTATATTATACCACAGAATAGGTTTAGTAGACTGTCCAACAATAGATAAAATGTCTTCAGTGTGAGATGTGAACATTTGTAAGCCAGTTATACTTCTAAAGCATGAAGAGTTATATTGCTGTTAGTGTACTGACACAATTCCATTTTGAGGACTTAGTTAACTATTTTCTTTCAAAAACTATTTAAATGAAGTGACTGTAGGAATTACTCCATTACTTGATCTTTGTAATTTCTGGCTCAAAGGTTGAGATAACAATATATGCTAAAACTACAATATTTTAGTTATCTGATCTACAAAAATTAGTGTAATTTAGTTTTTCATGCAATTCCTATTTTTAACTAACTTTTTGCTATTATGCCAAACGCAAAAGAAAACAAAAATGCATCCCCCAAAGCTAGGGAGAGGGAGAAAAAACCCCATAATTTTAATTTACTCAAATGATTAATGTCTGCTATTATTGGTTATGCTTTCTGTTGTCTTCCTTCCTGCTTATCGGTATAAAAGCACCTCCAGGTCTACAGCTGAAACTAACATGTATATGAGGCCTCCGACATCACTGCCTGGCACTTGTAATCTGATCTGAAGCTGTTGGCCAACACAAGTTGCCTCAGCCTAGGGCACATCCCTATTTAGAGGGGCTGTTGCTACTAGTAGTGGCAGCATGTTTGGCAGGATTTCATTGCGCTCAGTTGCAAGCAACTGATGCATTCAGTTAATATTTCTAGGGCTTTTATTCTTTTTAAAGGCCTTTATCCCCAATTTTTTTTCATCTTTCAAAGTGTGTTGTAGCTAGAAGCCTTGGGATGTATGGAAAACAAGATATTTTCGTTCATATGAACCTGATTAAAGGTATAGTCAGGTGCTAATACAAGTCTTACAATTACAATCTGTTAAGTGCAGTTGACAAGGATATGATAGTTTCAGATTAATATAAAAGCTATACAATGAGAAACAGGATATTTTATATATAGGATATGTAGCAACATTAAAATAAGTATATTTACACAGACTACTGCAAAATATTAGTAGTAATTCTAGTAGTAAACAAAGAGTTGGTGTATTTTTCAGTAACCCAATACTTAGAGCTACTCATTCAGGATCTAGAGATCTAGGATCAGTTTCTCCCTGCATCTCACATGATACGTAATCCATCTCATCTTCTAGGAGAAGCATCCAGTCAGCCTGCTATGCAATGTTTTGTGATCATCAGTCTCTAATGTAAGTTTTATATCACTGTGCATTAAGAAACATAAAACAAGGACATGGTCAGCTGCTTTGGACTTATAGCTACCTTTTTTCACTTGGAAGCCAGCAAAGAGCATATCTCAACTTAGCTCTTGCCCATCCCGCGTGAGAGCTTTAACCACATGAGTATCTTAAATTTGGTCTCCTTATCATCTCATGCAAACATAGTTTTTCATTACACAATTTTTTTCAAGTACTTGTTAGATCAGTGGCAGTCTTTTGAAGGGTGATTCCAATGCATGCTCCAATATTAAAATAATTTGTATGGAAAGAATTCTAAGCAAAAAAAAATACCTATTCAAACAAAAAAACAACAACCCAACTCTTGTGCTTGTTTGTGCTAATGAATAGTTGATCATGCATTCTGCTGCAGAACAAGTGTTCCAGCTAGATAGCTTTTTTTCAGAAATGGCCCCATGTTTTCTACATCATTGGGAAGTTTTAGTGACTAGGCTTTTAGCAGACAATCACTATAGTCAGCTGTGTAAGTCTGAATTTTATTTCTTCAGCCTTACTTCCAAGGGCCTGAAACAAAAACAGTTCTACAAAGTGATGCAGCTAGTAAAAACATATTCTCTTTTTGTTTCAGGTGAATCATCTTGATGAAAATGGCCCAAACCAGAAAAAGTTCTGATTTCCTCAACAATGTTCAATGATAAAATATTCATCCAGTTCCAGTAAAGGAACACAAAATATGCATAATTGCTTTGCTCTGCTGACCTCCTTTTCCACGGGCCCTGAAGTATAGACTTATGTAAGCACTTTATCAGGGATTCCCTGGGCTGGGCTAAACTGGACCAAGCTGGGCTAGCTTATAATAGTTTTTCAAGCCCTCACATAGCAGAGGCTCTGTGGCCCTGGGCTGAATTATCATTTCCTTGTCAGTTTGATGGGCCTGGTGGAAGGATGAGCTGAATTTTCTTTGCTCTCCTTCTAGGCACCCCATCTCTGACTTGGCTTTCATATTTATCAAGAGGTATCAGCAGTCCTGGGGGAAAAGGAGAATATGTCATGGAGGCAACTGTCTATCTCATCCAGAGAAGACAGAATAAAATTCATCATTCTCTTTAGACATCCATCTCCAGGGCATGCAATTGCCCGTATTCAATAATTTATGAAGTGATTCCCTTTTGTTACCATGAATTGCTGGTACGTACATCAGTAGATCAGTCAGTAAAAATTGAAGTGAATTTCATAATAAATACTAGTTAAAAGAGAGATGTATTTGAAATTTCAAATTGAGTTTTTGATTTTTTTAAAAAAATCTTCGAAAAATTCCTGTTAAGACCTGCAAAGTCTTTCTGCATGCAGAGATGATAAACATGTAAACCTGAAAACTAAGGGGCAGCAAGACAAAAATCTTCCCTAAGATAGCCATGGAAAAGAGAAAACTAGGACATTTTCTTAACTGAGGTCCTTTTCTTCCCTACAGCTGCCTATTTATAAAAATAATTACATTCTCAGCATAATTAAAGGATTTCAAAAGTAACTCTCTCAGTTTTTGGACTACGAAGAGATACTGCCAAAAAGGTTTGGAGAGGGGGACTTTGAATGTTGGCAAAAAGAGTACTTGTGAGATTTATGGATTACAAAGAGAGCATGTAAATGCATAATCATACTTACTGTTTCTATATTATACCCAGCCAAAACCACTAAGAATGTAATCTCATTAGGTTTAAATTGACTACACATTACTTTGACAATATTTGTAAAACTCTGTGGTTTGGTGATTAAGGGAATGGAAGAAGTGGGTTAATAATATCTCTAGTTTCAATTGAATATAATTTTAATTATAAGACAATACTCATGCTTTTAGGAAAATATATATTTGAATGCCCATGCAAGGTAATACTGGATCAAGTATTTGACATTGATTTCATGTCTAATACAACTGCACTCATGTGGTTCTGTAATTCATTTGTCCTGTTGAGTGAAATAGTTACTGTGTAACCCTTAACAGTGAAGAAACTGATGATGAACACCATAGTAAGGGCTTAATGGGATAACAGGAAGAAAACAGAGATTAAGCAAAACAGAAGGAAATGCTTTATATCTTCTCTTAGTATTTAGAAGTAATGATAGAACCACAGAAAAATTTCTTAGCAGATGGCAAGTCATCTTAATCAAGTAAATTAACGAATCACGCATTAAAAAAATAAAGCGGTGGGTTATTTGACACACACTGTAATTACATTGGACATATTGCTTTCAATAAACATTAAAGGACAAATTAACATTACAGTTGTGCCAACTATGCTTCTAAATCTGCTTTTCAAGCTTATAATTAAAATCCTAAATTATTACTGCAGCAAATTAACGCTTTTAATAGGATTCAAGCATTGGGATCATCAGCATTTGCTTTTATTCCTCCCCCCCCAAAAAAAAAAAAAAACCTTTTAAAAAAGACAAGTCTAAACAATACAGAACCTCCATAAATACTAAAAGGCTAGATGGCATATAATTGTATCTTTTAACAGATGTATTCTGTGTGTTAAAAACCTGCATCCCTTTAAAAGTAGTATGAAACTGTCATGGAATTGTTCTTTATGCTAGAGTAAAACACAAAATTGTACATAGTAAAGATGCGATTTATTTTTCAGTCTTTGCACTTCAAAAGATCTCCTACCACAAGTTGATCCCATGTATTTATTTTTATGAGAATCAGGTCTGAAAACAAAACAAAAAGATAATGTCTCTGTTGAATTCCAAGAGAAGTGAATCAGATTGTTTATTATTTCCAAACCACTATGTCTTTCTCCTTCAACCTGGGCACCTTTCTATCCCTTTCTGTAATTATTTCTGGCTTACTCTGATCTTTACCTATATCTCTGAAACTTGAATCCATTTTGAATTTGTTTTCTGTAGAAAGTGAAAAGCCTAAAGAAATGGAAGTTGTAGTGTTTTGAACACTCAATTTGTACTGAAAGAACCAAAGATTTTCCAGAAGACATTATTTCCAACACTGTGATGTCTGACAGTTTTCTTTTCCATCTCATCAATTTTAGATGCTTAAACCAGGATGTAAGAACACTGTAATCCTGTTAATTAAACCAAACCAAGTTTTGTTTTTATCTAGTTAAATTTCCCTGTGCCTGGTTTCAGCATTAACTTCCTCTTCTGTCCCTG
This sequence comes from Scytalopus superciliaris, assembly GCA_013400415.1. Classification (NCBI taxonomy): domain Eukaryota; kingdom Metazoa; phylum Chordata; class Aves; order Passeriformes; family Rhinocryptidae; genus Scytalopus; species Scytalopus superciliaris. The sequence goes on from VXBX01007102.1 coordinate 257,322, forward strand.
TTTTTCCTTAAAAAAGGTAAATTGAAAGTAGGATATGAATACTTAGTACTCTATTTGTTCTTGTTCAATATACCCTATTAATTTCAAGTCCCAGTTTATTTCCTGTGAAGCATTCAAACATGAAATCATATTATAATGAGTTTCATTTTCCATAAACTGTCCTATTAACATCCTTACACATACCCAACATTTCCTAAAATAAACTGATATTTCGTATGGAAGTTTTGGTGGCTTGACAGATATCTCATGGAAAAGATTAAACTGCTTTCATGTTGCAAGACACTTCTGTTTACTGAAACAGGCATAGGGATACATTACAGATATTTTGGGAAGCACAAAGGCAGGTAAAAGCAATGCTAGCTTAAAAAATAAATAAGCATATCATTATTTTTAATCCAGGGATTTAATCCAGGATTTTTAATTCACCTCCCTCACCATCCCTATATCTTAAATTTTAAAGAAAAAAAAAAAAAGTGTCATTTAAGTCATATGTTCCAGGCATTTATAAAAGAGGGTCACTTCTGATTTCTGTCCTTACAGGAATGCTCTGATCCTGTGCTTTAACTAGAGATTGAGATTTTGTAATATTCAAATGCTTTTGAGTAATGTTTGATTTCAAAAGCCTTCTAAAATAACTTTTCAATGCTTTGAAAACTCTCTTTCAAGTTTCTGTGTATTGCTGAATTTAAACATATATTCTTATTCTGCAAGTTAGTAGATATTAATTTATAGAAACCATTGAAGAATTAGGACTCTTCTTTCTTAATAAACATGTGGTCTAATAAGAATAATCAAAAATACACCATTTTGCTGGTGTAATTAAAGCTATCAACCATTTTTCACTGTGAGTACCACTGTCCTGTCATGTTTACAATGAGCTGGGATAAATTTTTAGTCTCCCTCCAGCTTTTTGAGAAATATTTTTGTCATCTTCACTTGAATCATTTGTTTAACTTCAGCCTTAAACGATATCTTTCCATTTCCATAGTTCAAAATGTTGTAGCACCATATTTGAAATCTTATACTTCTGCTATACTTAAATAGTCATTATCTTCTATTGCAGTAATTATATCCCATATAAAGCAAGCACTATACAGCTTTAATGATGTATAACCCATCTCATTTTAGCATGCCATTATAAGGATTTTTTATGGCATACTTAATGATATATTGTAACTGATTATCATACTTAATTTACAATAATACATTTATTTAATGAATATTAATGTGATATCTTTAAATACCTTATGGTACTCCTTTGTTTTTAATATATTTATTCAACAATTTCAGTCTTGGAAACTATGACACCACTTTTTCATTGCCTAAACCTTGTAATGTTCCACATTATGGAGTTATGCAGGACTGGTGGTGTGTGCAATTTCTTATGAAAGTATCTCTCAACAACCAAGGATTATAAACAAACTGTTTAAATGTTTTCTAATTAAAAGTACCATATTCCAGGAGTGAAAATCTAGCTCTACTTAAGACAATTGTTTTCAAGAAATTTGAGCAAGAAGCAGATCTTACACAAATACATATTCATTCTCGTCCAATAAATTGATGTATCATTGGTTACTTCTTTCTATATCTGTCTTTCCTTCATTACAGTAAAACAATTAATAAACATACATAACTAATAATTAATATAAAATATAGCATTACTAATAAATATTTTATAGACATTTAGATGTCAGATGTCTAAATCATGCAAGATATAACAATATGTGTGATGTTTCTATATTTAGAATGTCTGCCATTTTCATATACTTTGAGTAACAGGGACATACACTACCAGAGATGCACAAATTTTTCATTTCTTACTATTTTTTATATTGTCATAAAGAACATATTTATAAAGCAATGTCATAAATGTACATCTACTTTAATTAATTTTTATATAAAGGATTTAATTGATTAATTGTGGTTTATTTTTAATAAATCCATTATGTTTAAATAAAAATATTAATGCTTTCATGTTCCCTATGCAAAGATGTGTGACCTTTTAATATAATGTTTACTTTCAAGTTTTTGCATAGAAGTTAAAGGCAGTATTCATCAACATGTTTCCTGAAATAACTAGTTTCTGATAGATAGTTTGATGTAAAAAATGTGGAAGAGTTTTATCAGAAGTCTCAATATGTCAGACATTTACTCTCTTTATATGTTAAATACTATCTAGAGGAGTTTGTTTAAGATTCAGTATTGAATTATATTAAAAGTAATGTACAGTATATGTAAGTATATTAAGAATATTCTCAATTTGAAACAAATAAATAATTAAGAAGTTTCCTGTAATATCTAGTGATGCCTTCAATTTGTCTTTCATTAATCTATTCTCTAAAACTATTTAGTAGGAAGGCATGTTTTCTGTTAAATTTGTTATAGCCTGCAGTCTCCTTGTGGCCCCACCAGACCAGAAAAGACAGCAGATCCAAAAGAACAGAAAAGTCACAGGCTCACACGCCAGATTTTCCTTCACCAATGTTTCTAATTTGGTACTCTGTCTGCTACCAAGCCCTGAATTTTTATGAAACTTTAAGATTTAATTGGCTTTGACCAGTTTATTATTTTCCTGTAGTTTCCCCTTTTGTAACACTGCACTGGAGATGAGTTCAGTTTTCAAGCAGGAACTGACAGGTAGGTGAGCACAAAAGCTTCACCTTTGCATAACCTCATATTCTTAGGAAACCAAATTGAAATGCTTTCTGATGCCTGGTAAAGAAACATTGCATTTGGCAAGATTCACTGAGTCTAGGGACCCAGATAACAAAACAACATCTTAAACTCCTAATTATTACTTTCCATGATCAACTAACTTACTTAATGATGATAGTCCCATTTAATCCCAAGTATTAAAGCTGCTTATTAACACTGAAACAACTGTGCAAAAAAAAGGCATGTTCTCAGTGGAGGTTAATTATTTCTCCTAAATCTTATTCTAGCCTTCTTTGACCTTCTCTTTAACTCGGAAAAAAAAGTGGCTTTATTCTGTAGACAGACCTCTATGGAAATCAATTGCACTGTGGTTTCTTTGGTTTTGTTTTTGTGTTGGGTTTGTTGTTGTTGTTTTTTTGTTTTAATTGAGTTTGCAAAATGATAAAATACTGAGTAGAGAATTTTAAACTGTGTATTTAATTCGTATCCATTATTTTGATTTTCAGGTGTGTGGCTGTGTCCCTCCTCCCATTTTCCTCATAGCTAGCATTTGACATCTGGAATTTGAAAATCGGGCCTCTATGTATCTTGCCTCGACTAATCTGTGCACAAGTGTTACTCCCACCCCAGGCTGCTGCTTCCCTGATCATCACCATTAAGGACCTGGTTTAGGCCTGTCATGGACAATTTACAAGCTATTTTTCCATGAAACAAGGTTGACTGATACAAAAAAAGTGGGCTTCAGTCATGTAGTATTGACCTGGGGAAAGTTCCAGGCAAACAACTGGACTTACCACATGTGGAAAGACCTTTAGTTCTCCTGAGGAGATGTAGCTGTAAAGTGGCCTAAGATATCTTTCCAAAATAAAATTTTGAGTATTGCATGGAGTACTCTAATATACTTCTGAATTTTATCATAAGCCAATTTGTTAAGGCTCATTCTGCTCTATTAAATGAGACAGACAATTAATTGCTGTTTATTTATATCTTCTATATCCTGTTTATTTATTCACTCATAAATCAAATAATTAACATGGGCTGTTTCATTTTAGAACTCCAGTAGCAAATAGTTTAAAAAAGGTACTTGCTTCTTTTCACATTTGTTGTTTATCTGCAAGAAAAAAGGGCTGAGTGTCTATTTTAAAGCTTTATTTAGTTTTGTCTCTTCCATGCTCAGTCACTATGTCCAGAATAAACAATGCAACTCAAAAATCACAACCAGTAAGCAATAAGAAAAATGAACAGGAAAATATTTTATACACCATGGCTGAGAGTCCTGGTCATCATCTGATGAATTATGCATATTTATTATAGTGATGTAAGGAATAATATGCCAAAATATCTTTACTGGTAAAAGGCCGTTGCATAGAATTGTGACTAGCAACTACAAAATCAGATGTTTTAAGAAAATTTTTACTATATTTATTCTTGATGTAAGTTTTCTTGATTTTTTGTTTTTATTTTGTTTCTTACTTTTTCCTTCAGAGTTCCAGCAGGAGAATTTGAGAAATAAAGTTTTCTGTTGCCTTTCTAAACAACAAAAAAAAGATGAGAAGACACTTTATTATTACTGTGTTTTGTACACAATACAAATGTATGTATCAGATTTCTCTACGGCTCCATATAGTTGAAGTATTCTAAAAATAAGGAAACCAGTCCTGAATTTCACAGAAACACAGAATGTGCTGAGATGGATCCACAAGGATCATTGAGTCCAGCTCTCAGCCCTGCACAGGACCATCCCCAAGAGTCACACCATGTGCCTGAGAGTATCATCTAAACACTTCTTGAACTCTGTCAGGCTTGGTGCTGTGACCACTCCTCTGGGGAGCCTCTTCCAGTGTCCATCCGCCCTCTGGGTGAAGAATCTTTTTCTAACATCCCACCCTGATACAACTTCAGGCCTTTCCCTCAGGTCCTGTCACTGGTCACCACATGTCTGCGCCTCCTCCCTAATGGCTTAATATCTTTCTTATACTGCAGTGCCCAAAACTGCCCACAATATCCAAGGTGAGGCCGCCCCAGTGCAGAGCAGAGCGGGACAATCCCCTCCCTCGCCCGGCTGGCGATGCTGTGCCTGATGCCCCCCAGGACAGGGTTGGCCCTCCTGGCTGCCAGGGCACTGCTGACTCAGATTCAGCTTGCCATCGACCAGGACCCCCAGGTCCCTTTCCGCAGCACTGCTTTCCAGCTCCTCATTTCCTAGTCTGTCTGTACATGAAGGGTTGTCCCATCCCCAGTGCAGAATCCAGCACTTTCCCTTGTTGAACTCCATATGGTTGGTGATCACCCAGTCTCTCAGCAGGGCCTCCCTTTTCTTTGACGGAATTATCAGCTCCTCCCAGTTTTGTACTGCTTGCAAACAGGTTTAGTAACCCTTCAAGTCCTGCATGCAAGTTATTTTTGGTACATACAGAGCACAATATGACAACACAGCAAAATATTTCACACTGTTGTATGCAAGCATAATCAGTGTAGCCATAATAATAAACCATTAATAATCACTATCTACATTATCTCATTAAAGTTGCATGAAACGTCAGCACACATCATGGTCTGGAATTATGTCTTTGAGGGGTTTTTTTTTCTTAAATAGCTTGGTTTCTTAGGAAGAAAGTAAAATTAGGGATATTAATGCAACTGAGTATAAAAGGCAAAGAAGCACATAGAACTGTTTAACCAGGATGTTTCCAAACACTTCCAGCTTGGGATTCTAAAGTCATATACAGAACTTCCTACTTGGGTTTTAATTTTAAATAATTTGTGCACTTTTTTTTTCCTGAAGAAAAAGAAAAAATATTTTTTATTACATCTAGGTAAGAATATGAAAAGAATAAGCTTGTTTCTAAAATTTTTCACTAAGCTTTCAAACAAATTTTAATCTTGATTTCCTTATATAAATATATGTTAAATGCTCTTCCTATTTCTGAAAGGGCTGTGAGACATGAAAACACTTCAGGTGTCATTCCATCATAAAGACCTACACATTTTGACAGAGTACCATGCTAAATGCACTTTGATAGATTCAGAAAGACGTTGAGTTTCTTCAGGCTTGCAAAGAATTGTCCTGCCAGATTTGAATATAACAGAACTATGCAATGCCTCAATGCTGCTGAGTTTAAAAAAGTTTGTCTTTTTTTGAAAACTTAACCTTAAAACAAATGTGCTCAATAATTTTCTATATAAAAATCATTAAAGGACCAAAGGCATCCTGTGTTGACAAGCATTAGCAACAAATATCAAGCCTAAAAAAAGAAAGTGATTTCAGAAATGCTGCTCTCCAGAACACTCTTTAGTTCGATTTTATTGAACAGCTCTTTCTATCAACCTAGTATAATTTTATATCCTGTATATATCAGTAGATTGACAAAGGCAGATATATGGTAAAGGTAGAATAAATTTTCTCCAGAAAAAAGCCAGTGGACAAAACTTCTGTAACATTTCACCTGCTGGTCTTCTTGTTTCTGTGTTTTTATTTTAGGGTCTTTCAATTTCAGAAAAGTGAGTTGCAGAGCTTTAAATTCACTAATAGTCATTTTTTTTTAAAGATAAGTAATCAGGTATAATTTCATATTATATATTACTTAGTGGGTTGGTTTTGGCTGAGATAGAGTTAATTTTCTTCACAATATCTGATATTGGGCTGGTGTTTTAGATTAGTGCTGAAAACAGTGTTGATAATACACAGATATTTTAGCAGCACATAAACAGAGTCAAGGCCTTTTCTGCTTCTCAAAATGCCATGCTACTGAGCAGGCTGTGGGTGCATGAGGAGTTGGGAGAGGGGACAGCCAGAACAGCTGACCCCAACTGACCAAAGTGATATCCCACACCATCATCATGCTCATCATATAGCACTGGGGAAGAAGGAAGGGGGTGGTGTTTGGAATGATGGCATTTGTCTTCCCAAGTCACTGCAAGAGACCATCTTGCTGCACACACACCTGCCTGCCTATGGGAAGTGATGAATGAATTCCTTGTTTTGCTTTGCTTGTGTGCATAACTTTTATTTTATCTATTAAACTTCCTTTATATCAACCCTCAAATTCTCTCACTTTTACTCTTCCACCACTATGTGGGGTGGTGAGCAAACAACTGTGTGGGTCAGTTGCTGGCTGGGGTCAAATCATGACTCTTAGCAAAATTAGTCTTCTCTCATATCCACTTTGGTTTAGAGATAGGAAACAAAAAACATAGATACAATGCAGTAATATGAACCCAATCCTCCATCTATCTAAGTAATTGACAAGAACTTGAAGTCTCTTGTTTAAAATCTGTCATATCTTACATATTTAAAATACCATGTCTATTTGTCCTACTATCTACTTCCCAGGCTTGAAGTAACCAAGTCTCTTTATAATCTTATTCATGTAAACCAAAATATTTATTTCCTCATTTAAATATAGTACCAGAATGGCTGCAACTCTTTTCCCCTATGGTATACTTGAAAATTCATGACCTTTTACATAAAATCAAATAAGCTATTTCTACAGCATGGAACAGTTAGAAAGCTTTTCCAAAAAGGGCCCTAAATTAATAAACTTAGACCTGTGCATATTTTGGTTACCTACAAATATTTTAATAAGTAAAGTTCAAGTGTTTGCCTACAAAGCATTAGTAGCACCCTATAGAAAACTGGAGTTATGAGGTTATTCATAGCTCGACATGGCGTTACTCTGTTCATATTTTAGAAAGAGAAAAAAAGCAACCATTGAACAGTTTTCTTTTTTCTTTAGGAAAAAAATATGGTTTTTACATATATGAATACTTGAAGTTAAGATTTTAGACAATGTGAAAGGTATAGCATATTCAGGTAAATTGATGTACAGGGGTTTTTTGTGAGTTATATTTTGCAAGAAAAAGCCTACTTTTCTTCATGCTAGATTGCTTTATACTTTTCAAAACATCACTTCAATCTTTGTCTGCTCTAGAAATGGAACTGTGTCTAGTGAGTCACAAATAACATAATACAAGTCTAGCCACTAATACTATTTTTAAACTGTAAATTTACACATATACATACAGTATAAATTAAGTAGCGTAAATGATTAAGTAAAATATTTGAAATTGCATAAAATTTGAACTTGTTCTTTTTTTAAAAAACAAACAAACCAAACAAACAAAAACCAACCAACCAACCAACCAAACAAAAAAAAAACCACAAAAAAACAACACCCAGGATATTTTTTCCCTAAAAGCAGCAACAAATGGAAAGAGCAAGTGATTATATGGCATACTGAAAGAAGTCATGCTGGAACTGACAAAGAAGTACCTGAATTTTCAATCCTTAGCGACTTGAGCATTTAACATTTGACAGTGGAATTCAGCATCTAAGCCATGCTGAGCAGAGTCACAAATTAATTGGTTTTAGGTTCTCTTCTGCAGAGGGGGACCTGTGACACCTCTGGATTTTCAGCTCTGTGCGACTGCAGGCTGATCGCAGTAACACAGCTAACAAGTGAAATATTTTAATTAAAAATAATAATTGTAACTGCTTATAAGTGGCCTAAAATAACAGCCAATATCATTAAGCCATGACTCATATGCTGCAATTATCTTACATTGAAATGAATCATTTAAGCTATAGCTAATGCTCTTACTAAGTAATTTCTAAAAATCAACAGTTAAAATGTCTATATTACATTTCTCTGATTATAACTGGCAAGTATTTCTCCTTTTGCACTTTGATATTACAATAGTATTTACTCTGATTACTCCAATTTTTTAATCTGCTCTGAGCACACAAAAAGCTCACTAACTCAGCACAGCTGTTTTCTGATTGTATTCTCAGTGCTATTTTCTCCCACAACTCTTTTTCACGCTGCCCTGCTTGTTACACATAGAATTTCCCATACTGAAGTTTTTAAAAAGTATAAAGCTCATGGATTCAAGGACAGCACATGAGTTCACATGGTAATCATGCACCTTCATGAAGTTTTTTATCTGAGAAACATTTATCTTGACTATAATAGTCAACTGGTGACAGCTACTAAAAGAGGCATCTTTTATCAGTTTTTTGAGAAGAGACATAGACCATTACAAAGAACAGACTAGACCTTGTGTGGGTTAAATTGTCTGGTTGAATACCTCCCTTTCCTTCTCTCTGTCTCTTTGCTGGGTAAAAATCTGGCTGGATGGTCAGATCCGGAAAATGATAGTGAATGGAGTCACATCCAGTTGATGGCCAGTCACTAGAGGTGTTCCCCAGGACTCACTATTAGGCTAGTCCTGTTTAATACCTTTATTGATGATCTGGATGAGAGGATCTAGTGCACTGTCAATCAGTTTGCAGATGACATCAAGCTGTGTGGGAGTGTTGATCTGCTGGAGGGTGGGAAGACTCTACAGAAGGATCTGCACGGGCTGGACTGATGGACCAGGGCCAGTGGTACATGGTAAAGTGCCAGGTCCCACATTTGAGTCACAACCAACCCATGCAGCACTACAGGCTTGGAGCAGAGTGGCTGTAAAGCTGCCTGGCAGAAAATGACCTGAAGGTGCTAGTCAGTCTCCGCTGACCATGAGCTGGAAGTGTGCCCAGGTGGCCAAGAAGGCAAATAGTTTCCTGGCATGTTTCAGAAATAGTGTGGCCAGCAGGACCAGGGCAGTGATTGGCCCTCTGTACTCAGCACTGGTGAGGTCACACCTCAAATTCTGTGCTCAGTTTCGGTCCCCTCACTACAAAAAAGACATTGAGGTGCTGGAGCAGGTCCAGAGAAAGGCAACAGAGATGGGTCTGGAGCACAACTACTGTGAAAAGCTTGTATTGTTTAGCCTAAAGAAAGGAAGGTTCATTTGGGACCTTGTTGCTCTGTACAACTACCTGAAAAGAGATTGTAGCAACATGGGGTCAGCCTCTTTTCCCAGGCAACTAGCAATAGGACAAAAGGACATAGCCTCAAACTGCACCAGGCTGGATATCAGGAAGTTTCTTCACAGAAAGGATGAGGTTTTGGCACAGGCTGCCCAGGGAGGTGATGGAGTCACCACTGCTGGAAGTGTTCAAGAAATGACTGGACATGGCACATAGTGCTATAGTTTAGTTGTCATGGTGGTGTTTGGTCAAAGCTTGGACACCATGATCTTGGAGGTCTTTTCCAACCTTAATGATTCTATGATTCTTAGCTGTTTCTGAAAACAATTATTCTAAAGGATAGGAAGAACTATATTGAGAACTATCTCAGTGTTTCCTCTGTTCATCCAGCATCAGCCACTGTCAAGTACTAAAAGCTTCCCCAGTGAAATCTCAAGATACTGACTTTATAATATTCATATTTATAGGCATTTTGGAGATGGCTGAAGTATATTTATGTGTATTCCCTACACAATTTTTCAGAAAGTGTGTAGTTTCTTGTCTTTTTCTGGAATACATTTGAAAATTATCAAGGATTAAAAATAAGAAAAACCTTCTAGAAATTGTATATTTTAAAAAAAAAAGTTATATTTACTATTAACATCTGGTTTATTATCCATTAATTCTCTTTTGTTTTTTTCCTTTTTGGGGGGGGGAGGGGCAGAGGAGCGGAAAGAGGACTGTGGTGGATTTTTTTTCCCTATTGCTACGCTGTTCAAGCTACAAGGGAAAAAAAAACGTACTGGGAAAACTTATGATAGAAGAAGCCACTATGTATTTTTTTCCACTATTGTTCATGCGCGTATTTTTTGCTTTCTACCTTTTCAGGTATTTGTGCAGTGCATATGTTTAGGCATGACCAATGAAATCATAAAAACAACTGCTACAACCCAAACAATATTAGTGATTAGTAATTGAAAAGTGCTATAATAAATAAAACTATACCCATACTATTTGGAGTACCTTGAGTCTTCAAGAAAAAGCTCAACAGAAATAAAGCAGATATATCCTGAAGAACCTGCCTTCTTTTTCCACAGCTAGTGATCACACCTATATCACCTAGGTGGTAAAACAGTGGTTTACATGTTAAGTTGGCAGAAAAGTGCAGGCAATATTTTACGTTATGAACAATAGCCAAGAGAAATGGTTTTTTGGACTTTTTTATGCTCCTTATTCTGCAACTTTATCTTCTTCTTCAGTACATAGGCTACTTCTGCTGAGGAGTTTGATTTTGAAAATTTGAAATGGGAAAGGAAAAAGCTGTCTGCACGTGCCTTCAGGGTTGTGTTGCAAAAAATCCCAAGGAATAACAGGTTATAGCTTAATTTCCAGACCCAGGAGAGGAACAAATTATAGAAACTGATTCTACTTTTGTGAAGTCCAGTCTGTGAGGGACAGAACTTGGATGGTCTTTCTACCTCTTTATATCTTTTAACTCAATGGGCAGGTAGTATGGTTAGGAAGAGCATTTCACATCTCATTTGAAAAGCAGGCATCATTCAAAATTGTTTAAACACACTAATGATAAATTTAATAGTGTTTGGACTCAGACACAAAGTTCTAGGATTTTGAAATAATATTTGTAAAAACAATAGTCAAGTATAGGATATGATTAAAGAATATTATAAAACTGCTAAAAGCATACATGAAAAGTTTGCACAGGATGAGCCAAGGTGAGAAATGGAGACTTTCATTCCCAATGTCTTGTTCTCAAGCCAGTGCTTTGAGAAAACAAGTGATAAAGTATCTGAGGGCCCAGATCCAAAATCAAAGGAACTTAATATTTTAATATATTTGAGAGGTTGCAGTACCAAAATTTAAAACCACCATTTTACATTGATAAACTTATTTAGCTCTATTTACCTGGGGACGACTACCACTAATTGAGAACATTATAGTATATCTGCTAGTAATCCCAGTATCTAAACACCAGAAGAGAGTATATTTTCTTAAGCATCTTTCACACCAATTATCTGATGGCAATACAAAATTCTCCAGAGATATTAAGAATTAGACTGGAGAAGAAACAAAGCACTTTTTTCTAATAGATATTCTTTCTCCACAGATCATAGCCTGAAACCACTCAGCTCAAAAATCAGCATAAAAGAGTTCTCGGGAGACTTGCCTAATAAAATACTGGGTCTAAGCCCCTCCCTCTCATTAAGGTCTCTAGCGTCTCTATTGTACATTCATGCATGCCTGACTTTAATATCCCATAATTCAGAAAAAGTACTCAGGAGACAGAGTATTGATATGATAGGGAGCTGCACATCTCCATGCACCTTGACCTGCTGAACTAAAGCTGACAGTCAGTCAGCTGTAAACATTCAGCTGCACTTCCCCGTAAAATACAGAAGCAATGAGTATTAGGTCCATCAACAGACAATACTAAGTCAGCTGTCATTTGGCTCATTTCTCACTGCAGACTCTAGACATTATTCACCCTGGAGGCTTTCAGAATCTGTCTGATATTTTCCTTTGTATCCCAGTATAGTGGAGGTTTCAGAAAGGATTATTTTAACCTGATAATCTGAATAGTGATCTAATAGGGGACAGCTGTGGCATCTGAGTCCCAGGGCTATTTATTGTCAATTAGTATGAATCTTAAACATATTCCCTTTATTCTTTACTTGACCTGTCCTTAAATAAAGGACAACACTCTCTGGGGTGCGGGAAATGAGTGTATGGAAAGGACCAATGAAATGAACCTAAACAGAAAAACCATGAGGAAATTTCAAGATTAATTAGTGAAAGACTAAGGATAATGAGTCTTTGTGATGTGAAGACAATTGATAATAAAAACAACATTTGATCATATAAGGTGCCTTAGGGGACATTACAGCAGAAATCCAAGCTGTCAGATTTAAATCATGCATTAGTGTTATAACCATAATTGTATTTCTCTATAAACCACTCAGGGACTTTAGGGTTTTGATTTGGGTTTTTTGGTGATTTTAAGGAAACTTTATGCTTCCTGAAAGTAGAATCTTAAAAACCATGTGTGGGAACATCAGCTATGAGACAAGAAACTCCATATCTCTCAGTGTGGGGCTAGAGTCTGCAGACACCACCCGGGAGACAAGGTGTGAGAAGAATAGGCAACACCACTGCAGGGACAGTGCTTGTGCCTGAGCATCACAGAGAAGTATCTGAGACCATAATTTTCTTTCTATGCTTAGAATACAAGGTTCTTTCTGCAATTATACAGGCATAAAGGAGAAAAATTACATCTTTGATAAGATAATGTAATGTCCGAATATCTTTTTGCTATGGCTCTGACAAGAGCAACAACAACCAAGAAAAAAAATAAAATTGAGAAGTCTTATTACGCTTAGGGTGTTTGAAGTCACATGATAAGGAACTGTCTTATGAAGTCCATTAAATATTGCATGCCAACAAATACATGCATTCATCCTGGATACTGTTTGTTTCAACATTTAAAGTATACCATATATAAAAAAGGAGCAATGACATCACAGCATTGATCATTGATTCCACACATGAATCATCAATATATTGATGAATGGAAGCATAAGTGGCTCAGCTGATTGTATTCTCTTAGAGAAGCCTGAAACACAGAAAAAGAATATGAGGTTGAGGTCAATCAGAGAATCAGAAAAGGCTTTAGATATTAAAGTTACTTATAATGTGTTTATGATAAGACTAGTAAATTTAGACATTATTTATCTGCAATAAGGTCATCCAAAAGGTTAGATCAAAAGCATAAAATCTTACTCAACACTAAATAAATATTTTCTGGGGACAACTACCTGTTGCAGATAGAGGTTAAAAAAGGTCATGGGAGAGACATTAAATTACAACTGTTTATATTCATAAAGTTTTAAAATTATTTTTAAATAAGTGAAAACTTCCTTTGACATTTGTAGTTGAATGTTTTCATGCTCAATGTTAAAATAATTTAGGAAGAGAAAGTTTGGTGGAGTCTATCAAGAAATGTGTTTTATGTAGTTTTTTTAGAATTCAATACTATTTGGAATGATATATAGAGATTTTTGCTTGATAAATAAAGAAGTGCATAAGTATTGTATTACAGTGTGTGATGAGTTACAGTGTTGCGGCACAAAGGAAAACAAAATCAGAAAGAGAGAACTGAGCCAGGATGAAGCTGAATACGGAAAATTGAACTTTCAGACTGGGAAAATGATCAAGCAGAAAGGAGGGCATAATCTGGGATAAAGTGAATGATCCACTCGCTTAGAAGAATGCTGACATATCTACTCTTGACACACAGGTTTATACAATTTCCTGGAAATTAAAGTGAGCATAACATAAAAATGTTAGTACTCTGAACATTAAAACACAAAAATTAGTAATGAAGATTTTGAAAAAGAAATGTAATCAAAAGTGTAACATTTAACAGATTTTTTAAAAATCCCTTTATACAGACATTTTGAAAAAAAATTATATTCCTTGGTCATACTCTATCTTTCACTCCCTGTGGGAATAAATCAGAGCCACAGTCTAAAAAATTATGGCATTTGTAGAAACCTGTTTATTTATTTAAGAAACTAAAAGGGTTTGTAAACAGTAAAATAAGGGCTTGATGGAAGAGGAAGCAGGGAATAGGAGTTTTTTGAGAACTGGGGCTTGTCCCTCTTTCTCTGGTGGACACAGTCCAAGAATCACACATTCTGGAAGGGACCTCAGGAGGTCTCCGGTCCAGATGGCACTGTTGGTCCAAACAGGTTTCTCAGGGCTTTATCCAAAACTTGCAAGTATGCAGACTGTCTGTCTGGGCAAATTGTTACAATGAATGTTTTCCTGAGGAAAAAGATCTTTTCTCATCCAATCTGAAACTTCTTTTTTTCAATTTAGGCCCCCTTCACCATGCACCACTATGAAAAGCATGGTTACATCTTGATGATCTCCCTGTAGGACCTGAGGTGTTCTCAAAGCCATCTCTGAACCCACTTGAAAAAGACCTGTTCCTTTCCCTCAGCCTTTCTGCATGGGGCAGCCATTCCAAATTCAAACCACCCTGATGTACGCTGCTGAGCTCACTGAAATTTTTCTATCTTCTTTTTGTACAAGGGATCCTTATCTAGGCACAGATGTTATTCAATGAATGCTGGCTAAAGAGAGACAGTACTTTTCCTCATTTCTAAGCTCCTAGCTGCTGGAGTAGCCCCAGCTGCTGTTGTCTCCCTCTGTGTCCAAGGATCACTGTTGGCTCAGGTTCAGTTTGCTTTTCACTAGGACACCCAGGTCCTTTCTGCAGAGCTTCTCCTTAGCCAAGCAGTGCCCAGTGCATGTCACTACAGAGGACTATTCCTTTCAAGAAGCAGGACTTTGCATTTGTCCTTGTTGAATTTGATAAGGTTTTTGTTTGTTCATTGCTCCCTTTTTGTGTAGGTCCCCCTGTGAGACAGCCCAGCTTTCAAGCTAATTGACTCGTGCCCCTGCTGCCATGTCATCTGCTAACTTGATGAGAGTGTCCTCTGTCATTGTTGATAATGATCTTGAGCAGAAGCCACAGGATAGACCTGTGCAGTACTACACTTTTCACTGGCCTTCAGCCCAAGTATTATCTGTTAATCATGACCCTCTGTTCCATATTTTCCAAACAACTGTTTTACAGATTCATTATCCACTCATCCATACTGCAACACCGCAGTTTGCGTTCAAGAATATTATGGGAGATGGTGTCAAAAATCTTGCTAAAGTTGAGATAAATGACACCTACTGCTCTCCCTTACTTCATAAATCCATTCATTTTATTATAAAAGGCAAATGGTTGGGCCAGCATGATTTATCCCTGGAAAATGCTTATTGACTCTTTCCAACCTTTGTCTCCTTGAAATGTGCAGAACTGGATTCCAAGATTTCCAAGGTTTTCATGAAGGTTACTTCACATTCTTCCAGGGATGGAAGTAAGGTTGACCAATGTGTAGTTGCTGAGATCATCTTTTAGTCTTTCTCACCTTTTTTGTGTTGCAATGGTTTGCAGCAGGGTGCTTTGTCTTATGCCATTTGTTCCAAGTATTTCTGTTTTCTCTGTTGTTTTTCTTTTAAACTAAACCAACGTACTCACAAATTAGAAAATCCAACAAAACATCCAGGTGTTATTTAGATATTATTACAGAATAATTCCTTGTTTATTACTGCTTGCATTTAGAAGAAAGTGACTACCAGTTGACAAATCTGTAAACATATTTTTTCTTTTCCTTGACAGAACTCCTTCTTCTGAATTAGATGACTAACTACAACTCATGACTGTAAAGACCCCTTCGTGTTTTTCCAAACTGTCTTTGGGCAAACAAATGTTTACTGAAAACCTTTATGATTCTTTAAAGCATGCACAATCTGATCATTTAAAAATTCTGGTTTAATATGCCATGAACATTTATAATAAACTGGAACAATGAAAATGTTTAAGGCTTGCATTTTTGTTCAGTGAAAAGAATGATCTCACTAAAAAAAGAGACAAAACTCTCTTAGTTTCTTATAAAACTAGAAAAATATATTCAGAGAAATTGTTATTTTGCTGTATGTTCTTTAACTTTACTATTGGACCACCAAGAAAGGGCCCAAAGAGTATACTTTTGAAATGACATAAAATGTAATGAGCCAACTTCTTCAAGTATCATAAAGTTAATCTCTCTTATTTCCAAATGCACACAGAAATAGGAAATCAGCCAAAGAACTAAATATGGGAATTGGGATAAATAGAATTGAATCTACTAATCTTAAAGCCTGATCCTTTTTCATTTAGTTTTTCCTTTTCCCAGACAGATATAAGTCTTTTCTTGCCTTTCAAGTTATATCTGTTGTTGTCTTCTTCATCACAGCCACATGGATTTCTTTCTCGCATGCTTAGATTTAATTCTTCTCTTTCTTCCTTCTGTTTCAGTCTCTTGTATCTCAAACCTGTTTTTATTCCTCTTTTTCTTGTCTTGTCCCCCCTCTTGCCTTTAATTTTCTTCTATGCTCCTGCTAGCTCATTTTGCCAATGGTACCCCAAAGTCCATCCTCTTCTGTGACTACGTTTCCTTCTCCTCCCTTTGCATTCATATATACAGGTCAAATATCCAGGCAATGCCATACATTAATGACATGCACATTAAGGAAGGAATGCCTGGGAAATATGAGTGAAGCTGATTCCTTATCTACAAAAGTCTGGATAAACATGAGGCTGCTTTTAATGAGGAAATACTAGAGTGATTCCATTTGAGTCTAATAGTTCAATTAAAAACATGTCTAAAGTGGTCAGTTTGAAGCTTTGTAAAGCTTTACAGACAATGTTGCTTAATTTTTCTGAATACAATGGCTAAAACTGGAACATCTCCTTATTCCCAAAAAGTTACTTTATACAGAACATGTTATAAATATGTGAATGCATCCTATAGTTTTCTCATACATTGGTTTATGGCTAGAACATTGTTTTCCCCCTTCCTAATGCACACACAAAATTAATAATAAATATTAATAAATTGTTTTCTACTTTTTGTATAGAATGGCAATTCTTGAAAATGCTCTGAAGTAATTTCTTAAACTGTGTTATGGTTTTGATTTCCTTGTGAAATTTTTTT
>VXBX01007102.1:274750-322203 GCA_013400415.1 Scytalopus superciliaris
TTTTCTCCAAGTAAAGTTCATTTTAAAATTTAGAAACTCGCAGTTGGCTATTCGTGGTTATTCGGTTTGGGTCCTGGACCCCCCTCCTAGCCTCAAACAGCTTAGTTCTCTCCAAACTAAGACAAACTGGTAAATGCCTTGTAAATATTTAATATGGTCAGGAATTCAATTAAAAAATAAAGAGAAATTTCAAAGAGTTTTGGGATCTGAATCTGCTCCCAAGAGCACCTGTAAGTGTTAGGTTATAGTAAATCTTATGTTCATGTTTAGCTAAAACTAGATAAATATTATTCTTTTAAAAACTCTATTTTATTAGATAAAAGATATTTTTAATTTATCTAGCATGTAGACTCAGAATAAATTATTACAAAATCTATGTCTGTTATAAGAACAATCAGCAGCTTAACTTGGATAAGAGGCAATGTTAAAACCTGTTGTCAGTCACATTCCAAACAGACTTTAATGTCTCATCCTATATCCCTTCACTGAGTAGAAGAGATGTAAATGGTACAGGTGCACACAATTATGCTACTTGTCCTTGTGCCAAACCACCATCTAAAATATGACTGAAGATTAAACACATCGTTACAAAAATAGCTGGATTTTTTTTCTTTGTTAATATTCATTTTTCCCAATGTAAGCACTTCAGCTATCGCAAAGCTTTTGAAAAAATAGAGGAGAGAGAGGCAAGTTCAGATTTATCAGAGGTAAATCATAAGGAGTGCATCTGCCTTAAATAATGAAGAAAAATATTTCTAAAGGACTTAATGGAGGCCCAATGTCCAGATGGATATCAGGGACAAGCACTGCCCTTCACAGGTCTACTGGGATAAGGACTGTTTAAAGTCTTTATCAGGCACATACAGTGAGAGTGAGTGCAGCCTCAACAAGTCTGCAGATAACAGGAAGCTGAGTGGTGCAGCTGACACATCTGAAAGAACGGGATGCTGGGGTGCCATCCAGAGGTACCTGGCCAAGTTCAAGAAGTGGGTCCTTTTCTGGCCCTTCTCATTATCCTCATTATTCACATCCCTCACCAAATTCAGCTTTCCTGATCCCCTCCCTATACAGAATCACAGAATATTCTGAGTTGGAAGGGACCCACAAGGATCATCAAGTTGAATTCCTGGTCCTGGACAGGACACACCCAAAAATCACACCATATTTCAAACTACTGTTTTCTCACTCTTGATTAACTTTACCCCAGAATCCATCTTGAGCTGGGCACACTTCCCAAAATAAACTATGAAATGCATTCAGCTTTTCCATGCTTATGTCTTTTTTTTTCTTTTTTCCCACTCTAAATTCTTTTCTTGTCTAATTAAAACACCTTCTACTCAACTAGAGAGCACATCCCATCAAGTGCTACACTCAGAAAAGAAGTGTTTAATACATATAACCTGGGGCTTCTTTCCTCAAAAAGGTTATCTAACATTAATTTTTTTATAAACTTTACTTGGAAAAAGTTCCAGAATGTACTTTCCAGAATAGAATACATTTTTTTTTAATATTGATTTTATTCTTCGGTGCAAAGAGGCCAACTTGTCATTTGAATTGAGTTGGGGAGACTCCAATTAAACCTTGAGGCCATCAGGTCTTCAATCCAGTATTGCATTTTGAAATCCAGTGATGCAATGTCAAAAATGAAGCACAGAACAATCTCACTACTCTTAAAAAAAAAAAAAAAAGAAAGAAAGAAAAAGAAAAAAATCTAAGATTCTTACCACTGCTCAAAACTTAGAGGACCATAATTTAAAGGCAACCAATTGATTGCAAAACTCCTAGATAAGTAGACACAGGAAACAGTACCCCTTACATATCCTATAGTGGCAGTAATCTCTCACAAGCCAGAGTGTGAAAGATGTTTAACCTAGAATTTTTAGTGATGACTAGTGTCATTGTACTGAGATACTTCACATTCAGAAATCACTGTCAGAGTCACAAGATACACATGATCCCATAAAATTTATCTTAAATCTAAAAGGAGAAAGTAGAAGTCAAATTCATGTATCAATTTAACTTCAGGATTTTCAATATGCTTTTATTGTCCATGGTATTTAATGTATTTTGCAGCCTAAAGGATACAGCCCAAATGTATGAGTAAACACTCCAAAATAAAACAAACCAGCCATTCCAAGCTGTGTATTCTACACTTCTTCATTAAAAGTCAAAACATTATTACACTTCCACAGTCCTTGTTGAAACTATTCTCGGTATACACAAAAAATAACAGATATGTTCCTGGAAAAAGAAATCAGATTGTGGATGATTCATTAACTAGAAAGGAGCTGCAGTTGGTGATAAATGTGAATTTCAGTAGCAGTCTGGCTAGCTTTTCTGAATATGTGGTTATACTTTGTATTTTGGAAGTACTTTCTACTTGAATGATGGTCTATGAAATGCCAGTATGTTGAATTAATACCTTCAAGTGAGAAGATACTAAAGTACCTTCTTCAAGACATTACAATTTAATTAACTTTTCATATAGTTTTATTTTTCTATTAATTTAATTACTTAGATATATTGATTTTTAAAAAAATAAGAGTTTGGTAAATAAGAAATGCAAAATGAATCTCACAAAGAATTACAGAACTTTGCTTGGTATAAGTTAGGATAACCATTTTCTGCTTGTTATGACTCCATCTGATATAAAAAAATCCTACTATATCTAAGAATGAACTTAGTGGAAGTGTTCCCCTTCTGACCAAATAAGAACAATGCATCATATAATATACCAATAATTCTTGGCTAGATTCCTGCAAATAACATTGTCTATAACTCAACTCCTTTGCTTGTCATACAGGAGAAATTCATGTTCACTTCCTCTGTGAATAAAGTCACAACACTTAAACACTGCAACTCATAACAACTGCTGCAGAATCCCACTGAGAACACCCACACTGAGCTTCAATAAGAAAAAGTAATCAGACCTATTAATTTTTTGCTGTGTTTCTACAGCCCCAACTATCATAAACCTGAATGTATTTTCCAGCATTAATTTTCCCAGCATTATATTTCTCCTTGCCTAATAAATTGGTATTTTAAATCAATGCTAACTTTATTCCACTGATAAACTAATAATCAAAATGTACCTACTCACATTATATCCAGAATAGAAACTGTGCTTTTCTGTAGAGTACTATTATGATCTGTTGGATTCTACTTACAGGAGTGAAAATGTGGTTGCTGTAACATACTTTGTATATATACTTTCAAAAATAACTACAGGTCGCTTTAAATGAATGTGCTTTTAAAAGTATAAAGAATACATACTATGTGAAGGTCAATTCCTCTAAAAGATATGTTGGATTAAAACTTGATAACATGGCCCTTTTTTTTTTTTTCCTTAATAGGTACTAATACCCAGAAACTTAGTGGAAAGGCTTTATGAGTATTAGAAAGAAAATGGAACTGTCAAAATTGAATATAAATAAATTTATAATGAAGTATGGCAAAGATTTTCAATAACAAAAAATGAAAATTCAAAATTCTTAGGTTTTATGGCACTGAAACTCAGCAGACCTATTCAAATGTTCTTGGTTTCTTCTCTTGACTTTTGAGTCATGCTGCCACAATATTAAAAAACTTTGGAAATAAAATTTTCTTGGATCCAATACAAGACTGTTTGGTTGACTTTTATAAATTCTTGAAGAAATATTTGATCTGAAATTCAGGAATTAGCATATAATAGCTGAACTCTTTGTTACATTAGGATCAAAGAACTTTGTTATTTAGCTTTTGCTACTACACAAGTTTTCCTATCATATTGTGAGACACCAGATCAGTAGTTGTTGGGTCAGAACCACCACGGTGAGGTGGGATGTGTGTGTTTGTCTCTGTATGTGTGTGTGTGTGTGTGTGTGTGTGTGTGTATGTGTTGGGGGGGGAAGGGATGGGTCAAACATCATGGACATGAGGTGGATATTTATCCCTTATGGCAGGCCCCTGGAGCCCACACAGGAAAGCCCTGGAGCAGCTGCCAGTCAAAGGCAGCCTGAGAAAGCTTCAACGTATATCTCCTAGAACCCACAGCCTCAGATTGGCAAGGATGGTAGGAGCACTGCTCCTCACCTGGTTCTGGAACCCTAGAATGGACAGTGGGCTTGGGTGTGGGGTGGAGGGGGTGACTATAGGGACCAGAGCAGATAAAACCAAAGGCATACGCTCTCCATGTGGTCACGATGCTTTCTTCTGGAATATGAGAACTGGTCTTCCACAAGGACCCAATGGTAGCTGTATAATTATCTGCCTCTTTGCCCTTCTCCTTCTCTCTTCTTACTCCCTCTCTTCTCTTTCTTTGCTCCCTCCTTGATGTTTTGAGTAGCTTAAGGATGGTGGGATTAGATCTTGCTAAATTGTGAGGATTGTCATGTGCTGGCCCAGTACTTTGGTGGAATGCTTTGTTTTGATTGTATGCTACCCTTTTGAAATTTTGCCAAGTTCTCTTATTTTCTCCCCTAAATTATCAGTAAAAGTACCTCTTGGGCAAAACTGTTTTGCTTATTCTCTTTAAGCTATCTCAAGGTAATAAAGAACTCTGTATATTTTTAAAAGTAAAACTGGGCTGAGCTTGCAGCTCCAAGGCTGGAGCATTATACATATCTACCCACAAAGAATTAAGAATTATGTGGGGCTTGTCATTTTAACAGCTAAACTGTATTCAAGTGTCTCCACACACATGCTTGCAGAGCGGAAGTATGCTTCTTTTGTGTTGGCCTCTACTTGCTACTTCAGCAACTATGACTATGAGCAAAAGGGCATTGGTCCGCTAAACTCTTTGCTCTTTCTGAACACATTTGGGTGTAAAGGTTAGTGTTGGGGAAGGCAGTGCTTACGAGGATTGGAAAAAGCACTTCACCCGGTGGACTTACGAGGAAGACCCAGTGGAGCAAGCAAAGGACTCAAGATTTACTACATTTTCCTTAGAAATGTAGTATAGGACTTATAGTTAAAATATAAAAGATTTATCACTTTTCGGAGTGGTATTGGACTTTCGGTTAGCAAAGGAATAAGGTTGCCGACTGATCAGTAAGGTTGCCTATTACCGGTTTTCACTGGATTCACATGTTCTGTATTGTTCTTGTTATTATGCCATCATGGCGGATGTTCTTGTTGTTTCATTCCCACAGCCCTCCATTTTGCCCTTCTTCCCTCATAGTTTTCCCGCCTTTCCACCAAGTTTTCCCGCCAACTCCCCGAACCCTGGGTTCTCATTGGTTAGTTGCGGAGCCGTTCCTGGTTGGCTGTCCCGTTGCCATGGTTATTATCTCCGCCCCCAGTTTCGTCCAATCCTGTCCCTGTTGTTACCCTCCATCCCATAATAACCCTACCTTGCCCTATAAAAGCCCCGGTTTCAAATAAACGTTAGCTCACTTGGAGCCCACTGCCTGTGTGTCTGTGTGGTTCCTTGTGGGCTCACCTCCTTCGGTCAACGGCTTCCCGCAATTGGGGCCCGAACAGGGACATCTGCAGCGTCACCTACACCGTGTGTATGGGACAGCAGCATCCTTCGTGGCACAGGTGGAGGTCTGTCGGAGGACCTCCACTCAGCGAGCCGTCCGCAGCTCAGTATCTGGATCCACAGCCTCCCGCTGGACGAGGTAGGCTAGCAGCTGCGAAGTTGTCGCCTATCCTTTCCCTCTTGATTTTAATTTCCACAAAACTCAATTATGGGCTCCATCCTTACTAAAATGCAAAAGGAGGAATACATTCGTCTTAAAAGCTTCATTTATTCACACGGCCATCCTCTGGACAAGCAGTCCTTGAAAGCATTGGTAAAGTGGATGGATAAAAATAATTATCCTATGCCCGAAACCCCTGACCCTTAGCCAAGAGTTTTACATACAAGTCACCTTAGGCGGAAATACAGGCTGGTTTCAGTTTGCTATGAGACAGAAGAAACACCCAAGGGAAAAAGGACAGGGTAGAACCATGTGAACACATTGCTAATTTGGTGTTTGAGAAAGCCACTGTATAGCAAATATTTTCTCCCTTTCTTTCCCTAACGTCTCCACCTCCAGTGCATCACAACTAGTAAGTTATGTGACAGTTTTCACCCTACAGCAAATCTGAGACTTTTTTGTCATGCTTACTTTTCAGAAGGTGTGAAACCACATCAGGGAGTTATATCTGTCTGCACTTGAAAAATTCATTTTGAGTCAAATCAGACCAAAATTATGCAACAGAAAATTCCTCTTCAGTAAGATAAATAAATAAAAAAAAAAGCTGAATTACAGGTTTAAAAGTAACAAGGATGTCTAAAGTATTGTCCACTGTTGATAAATTCATGTTTTTAGACTAGGCATAACCCAGCTCTGTCACATGTCAAAATCCTAGTCTGTCTTTTCATTGGTTATGCATTGCTCCAATATACTCACAAAATTAACAGCTATAAAAGGCCGTCTGTGAATCAGTGAACCAGTGGGTACTTTCATGAAATTGTAGAATCATTAAAGTTGGAAAAGACCTCCAAGATCATCAAGTCCAATCTTTGACCTAATACCACCATGCCCACTAAATACAAAGTGTCATGTCCAGTTGTTTTTTGAACACTTCCTAGGATGGTGACTCTACCATTTCCTTAGTATTGATGCCTAAAAAGCCAGAAGATAACTCTCTAAAACTCTTTTGAGCATTAGAAAGCAAAAAGGACTCATTTATTTATAGAATGCTGAGTGCTTTGAAACTGTGTCCAAAGTACATCTCCAAATTACAGATGTTCTACAGTTTTTATACTATAATGTCTAGACATTACATCATCTGTTACCCCCACTTCCCAAACCCCAAATCCCTTCCACAGTACCACCTTCACCCCCCACCGCCCCCTGACACGCCTCCCAAAGTTGAGTCAGTGGTCCTAAAATGACCACCCTTTCATCTTCATCTTTGTCTTTCTCATCATCTCTGTCCTCCTTGGAAAGGTTTCAAGACCTCTGGCTAGCTTTTCACACCACACACAAGTGGTGTGACTCTGTTATGTCTCTTTCTTAGTATATGTCTACAGATAAGATCTTCACCTTGCTAAAATCTTTTGTCTGTTGAAATTTTTGACAATGAATGTTAAATGGCATTTTCATAAATCTCGTGCGAAGGTACTTAGCAAACTAAAAGTATTAACTATACATAATCTATACTAAAATCTGAGATAATATAGATTTTAAGACATCAGTATTACCAAGACTCACAAATACAACAGGGAAAAAATATACCTAATTGCTTGACCTTGAACTGTAGCTCACAATTTGTTTAATGTGACTCATTTAATATAGAATTCTCAGTATATAGATTTTGGCACTGGCTCTTTGAAAGCTTCCGAATTTGCAGAATTATGCTGTACATTTGATAAAGACCCACTGGGGATTTTCTGTCTGCACTTGAAAAATTCATTTTGAGTCAAATCAGACCAAAATTATGCAACAGAAAATTCCTCTTCAGTAAGATAAATAACCAGATGGATTAGACAAATCTCCAAGACTGAAAGTTAGCAACAGTTCCTTTGGAGATCTATACCTAAAATCATAAAGCTTTAACCAGTCACTGAATGCATAGAGTTAAAATAAATTGTAGGCCACACAGAGAGATACACAGATATCTTTCGTTTGTGATGTCACTAAAATAATATTTTTGCATTTCCTCCATATAACATATATAGCTATTGTCTACAGAAAAGGAGAAAATAACTTCAGAAGTTTGTTTATAAGGGTTACTGTAGATTTCAGTATTTTAGAGGCTGAGGATAGTATATTATAACAACTGAGAAAAACAAATAGTTCTTGAGCTCATAGCTTCCTCTTGATAAAAAGTGGCTTCCCTTCTTGATCTCATAAACTGTAGGTCTGGTAGTTCATAGGATAGTCTGTATCACTCTTCTGTTCTGCTCTCCTTTCTACTCACAACATAGCTGAATGGCAAGATGAGTGGAGATACTTTTTATATGACAGACGGAAGCATAGAAAATGTTTGGCTCATATCTTGGTCTTACTCCAGAGCTGCTTCTTCAAGAATGACACAGGAATATTATTTCATATAAGAATAAAATTTTAGGTAAATTCTGGATGTACCTGAAAAGGGACAACCAAGCTATGTATATATGTATGGCACGGACATTCAAATGCAAAGATGTTTGATAATCCTTTTGCAAAATACATCAACTAGATTTTTTCCATAATTATATTTTTATGATATTCCTGATTGCTTTATCCTAATAAACCTAAATCTGCTTTTTCTAACAACATTATAATATGTATAAATATAAGCCTATTACATGTGGCCTATAACTTTTATGCCTCTGATATGTTTTCTTTCTTTTGTCACTCCATCATTATTTTCTGGTGTGGTTGTTCGGTTTTCCCAGACAGTGCAAGAACAGGTCTTGTGGATGCAGCTGGTTTTGAAGTAATAAACAAACAGTTCAGCTACAAATGCAGAAGAAAGGAAGGAAATTTTAAATGGTGTCCTACCACAGTACCTTTACCAGGCTGCTTTAATTATCTGGTGGGGGGAAATATCATTTAAAAATTATATGCTGTGCATGATGTCAAACAAAACATATATTGTTTCTTTTATGTATTTATTGGATTTATCTAACTCCTTGAAAATAAATATAAATTATGTTGTTTTCACAACATTAATGAAGATTTGATATCTTTGGCAATATAAGAGTTAGCTTCTTCTATTTCTCCTTTGCCTCATAAATCTTGCTGTGGAAGGTGTACTTACTTCAATACGTTGTTGATTTTTATACCATCTTTTGGGCTCACGATAATGAGTTACAAAAATGATATTGATCATATACCAGCTAGGTAAATCTTCCATGACCTTGTATTTTCTTTGTTTCCCCTCACCCCCCTGTCCTCTTTAGTTTGCTTTATAAATTTTTCTAATACATACTAGAGTAAGCTGCTTTTTGTGTACAAATAATTCAGGAAGATTGATGATAAAAAAACCCATGTTACTTATATGCTGCATTGCAATAAATTTCTTTTTACAGGTCCTCTAAGTTCAGATAAGTTCCTCTAAGTTCAGTTCTTCAATTATATTCTTATCTGTGCATTGATGTTTCTTCATTCCCATTCTTTCTTTTTTTTCTTGAATGAACTCTGGGAAATAGTAGAATAAAAGGAGTGTTTTAACCCCAGTCTTCATAATAATCAATAAATTGGTTTTTCATAGGGATTATGCAACCTTAAATTCCCTCCAAGATGGATAGAAATAGTGCTGTTCCTCTTAATGAAGATATTACTTAAGAGCAGAACCTGTATTATTACCTATAATTGTTAACTAAATGCAGATATTTTACTTTTTGTGTGCATTCACAATAAATGTTGCAGGACTTCACAGTGATAGAAAGGGTGATCTTAAGAATCCAAACATAGACAAAAAGTTCTGAGTATCTGCTACAAATAACTAACAAATACACACATTAAATTTCCAGAAATAATCTTGAAAACTGAAATTTCCTCTATGTTCATGCAACTTGCTTTCTTTTCTCAGCAAACATTCCACAAAATCAGTATTTTCTGCAATCTTCAGTTGCTTAATAGGCAATTACATTCTCCTCTGCCTTATCACTCTGAGCTTTATATATACTCTGAATGAAATAGAAACCTCATTTAGCATAAGACAGTAGTATACTCACAGGTCTATAACAGTGTGGTCATAGACAATGAAGACTATTTTCCAAACTTCCCTTACTAAAATTAAACAAATTCCTCATCAGCCTTATTTTGTTTTCTTCTCTTAACTCTATACATGACTAGGAGTTTCTGACACTTTTATTCTCCCTAAGATTCTCTCTTTCAATAGTGTTTGCCAACTGACTATTACAAATAAGAGGTAGGAAAATCAAAAGTGAGTGTGGTATTTGGATGACATTTTTGTTTCCTTCTTGTTTCTTAGTCTCACTTTTTTCTTTTCTGGACAAATGTTGAAAATAATGGAAATTCTCTAGAAATTCCTGGGTTTTTCTTCTGTGACAATATATGTTTAAGCCTTGGGCAATGACTTGGGAGTAAAAGATTCTCCTAATGTGCACTTTAAAAAAATCTCATAAAGAGCAAAAAATTCCCTTAAAGGAATCTTTGTTTGCAGAAACAAAACCACAAGCCCTTTTAAGCAGCTTTATTGGAAAAATTGTACCTAATTTTAATATATTAATCATTAGAAATAATCAGCATTATTGCCACTAAAAAGATGTGTATTGACAAATGAGCAATCATATTCACTAATAAAGACATTGTTAAAACTCCAGAACAGACGGCCATTTTTAAAATTATTGAATGTGAGCAAAGAGACTTTCAAAGTAACCTTATGGAACCTAAAGAAGAGAAAGCTCTTGTTGCCAAATTGTCTTATCTATTAAATAAAAACAGAAACAGTCAATATCAGCCACTTGGGCAAATCAAATTTCTTAAAACAACTGCATAGATTTCTTCAATCTAGTGGCCAGTTCCACTCCACAATGTTGACATGGCATAGTCAGATAGATTCATTTACTGACCAGAACTAACATAGCTAAAGGCTCCTTCTGTATTACAGACTGTATTTTGCTCTGGTCACAGAATTGTCAAATACAGAAATTAGTATGAAACAGAGACATATTTTAAGTGAAAATACTTAATTTTCATGAAATTCCTTTACATACTTTTACTAAATACATGCTAACCTATGTAGATCTCTGTAAATTTCAATGATGTTCAATGATGTTCATGTAAACAAAGGATTCCACTTGTTCAGGATCAGAGAATAAACCTTTTGCCTGCATATGCTAAACTAAGTTTTGGTGTGTTCTCTTTTGATATCAAATACTTTACATAGAGTCTACTTTAGCCATATCTTGCTTGTATTTATACTTGTTGGATCTTGACTGATATGCATGAAATTAATATGGAGATACAAAACTGTTGCATATTAAAATCCTGATTAGAGGGGAAGGTATTAATAGTTAGTTTCAGAATTTGTACAACTTTTTGGATTGTAATGATCAATCCCATCCATTTTTGTGATGCACAAATCTTAAATTAAGTTGATTAATTTCTACAGGGGTAGAGAAATCCAGAGGTATGATGTCAGTTTCAGAAACAGCATCTTTTTTATCTATATCTTTTTTATCTATATTCTGATGATGTGCATCAGTAATCAATGTTTTATTTTACATTTTTAAAAGATGACAATTATACCATGTTTAGAGTTAGAAGAATAAATGAAATAAATTCTATCAATGTTGCTCTGCAATTTTCCTGGACTGCAAAGCGAAGTAATTTCCAGTCCATTCCTTTAGACAAAAAAGTGTGTCTCAAGGGTAGAATACTTTAATTGCTATATAAAAATACAAAGTGTTTGTTTTCCATACTTTCCATATCCTGAGGTAAATCTAAATCTAGTGAAGTGACTAAGCCAGGAGAAAAACCTGCATCAATCTTCTGACATTGATACAATGAAAAAATACTAAATTTTCCTTCTAGGTTTAACATTTATATCACTTTCCTTTTATGCCACAGAAATATTTAAACTTTTAATATTGTCATTTTGTATACAAATCAGTCATATAACAAACACCATACAAGATGTTTATGAGTTATAAGCACAGAGGTATATGAAGCATTATCTTTTGAATTCTCATTCAGAATATAATCTGTAGACCCCAAAGTTTTCTGGCTTCTAGACCTGCCACTAGAAAAGGGAAGATTTGTCAATTTATGTGATTGGAACTGTGATAGCATGCTGTGGTCATGACACAAGAATAGCAGGCTATCATACTGATTCTCCACTCTATACCACTAATTAGGAAAGTGAGACAAGACAGCTATAGGTGTTATGCTTCACTGCAGAAGAATTGTTCATCACATTCAAATAAAAGGTGCTCTCTTGACTTGTTCTTTCATTGGACCATATCCTGAGGTCAATCCTTAAGACTACTTTGCAAGCTGATATTTTTGTTTAGCTGGGTAGTCACACTGAAAAAAACCACTAGGATTGTGAAAACTTAATAGTCTGCATCCCACAGTGATACTCTTAAGGCTCAAATGGTTATTTCATGATGTATTTATTAAGGACATAATTTTCAGTGCAAGTTCTAGTTAAATGCATGTCAAATGGAATCTTTCTAGAATTAGCAGTCAGTAAAGATACAGAAAGTACTTTAGGTAGGAGCATAATTAAAGGATAAAAAAAATATTGCATTGCATTTCAAAAAAATTGTGATTGAACAAATGCCATTTACAAATAATTTCCGCAGTGTTGAATGCATATGTCTTTTTACCCAACATAAAGGAAGCAATCTCTGGTAATGCAAGTAATAGTATGCAAGCTGTTGATTTAAAAGGCCTGCTAGCTCTCTCTTTGCTGTAACAGCAATTTTGAAAGTAGCCAAAGCAGAGTTCCTTTTAAAACGTGCTGTTGTTATGCTACAGTTGTGTGTTGGGCTGGGAGGCATTGAAACTGAAAAAGAGTGAGCTGGAAAACACTCACAAATCTAAATTTGAAATATACAAGCAAACAATAAAACACATACACACATAAAAACCAATAAAAAACAAAAACAGAAAAACCCAACCCCAACCTCAATAAGTACTTCAATACTTCAGTAACAATTATGTGGACTTCAGGCATTTCAGTATCAGGTTGCATTGTTTTATTATAGCCACAGATCCTGGCATTTCTCTGAGTATGGTAAACAAGGCTCGTTTAGTGTTGAAAGACTCAGCTCCATATGATGATCTAACCATGCTAGGTACCATCCCACAAAAGTATAACATATCTCCCACTGAAATCTTCATATGTACTCAGATGCACTTAACTGGAATTTTGTTTGCACATGCATTTGAAACACTGTGCCTAATTTTTTTGCCTTTCTGGAGCTCCATCTGTTTTGAGTGGAGTGTGTTTCATTCCATTCCCACTTCTGCTTTCCACCTATTTGCTTAGTCTAATTTTATAGAAAGGTTTGAGTTGAAAGCAACATTTAGAGATTGTCTACAGTGACATTGTTCACTACATCAGGTTGCTCAAAGCCCCATTTGAGCTGCAATACCTCTAGTGATGTGACATCCACAACTTCACACTCTCATAGTAACATAATTCCTCCTTATGTTCAATCTAAATCATTTCTCTTCCACTTTAAGACCATTGCCCCTTGTCCTGTCACGAAGGCCTGAGTGAAAAAAAGCCTCTCTCCAACTTTCTTGTAAGAAAGACCCTTTTGTATGTTAGAAAGCCTCCATAAGGTCTCCCCAGAACCTTCTCTTCTCCTGGCTGAACATCCCCCACTTTGTCAGCCTTTCTTCACAGGAAATGTGTTCCCACCATCTGATCATTTCTATGGCCCTCCTCTGGACCTGCCTAAGAGGCCCATGTTTTGCTTGTACTGTTTGCTCCAGAGTGGGATGCAAGTATTTCAGGTGGAGTCTTATGAGAGTGGAGTAGAGAGGAAAAATTCCCTCCCTTGATCTGTTGTTTGCCATGATTCTTTTGATGCAGCCCAGGATGCAATTGCTTTTCTGAGGTGCAAGTGCACATTTCAGGCCCCTATCCAGAACTTTCCACTTGGCCGCGTTGTACTTCATGGGGTTCATACTGGCTCACTTCTGCAGCCACCAAGGTCCCTCTGGATGACAACCCTTCCCTGAAAAGTATCATATACCATTTCTTCCTGGTTTCTATAACAGCTTGCATAAATATCTCCAAGAAGCCAGTTCTTATTTCTGGTAAACAGGCATTTGTTTCTTGATTTCTGGTATAAATCCAAAGGAGGAGGACATATGTGATCCTTCCATAAGCAAATAAAGTTTGGGTGTTTTTTCTTTTTAATTTGGAGGATATCTACTGCTTGATTGAAGGTGTGAAAAACATCTTCTATCCAAAACAAAGGTTTTTCTCCTTCAAAAAGAAAATATGTTTCTCTAATTTTATCAGAACATCAAATCTTTCAAAGAGATAAAGTTTCCCAGTACTAAACATCTGCATGACTGGACCACTGGCACTGAATCAGGCAGGATTTTAATATGGCTTGAGCTTAATGGAGTTGTGATGGGTTGGATAAACCCCCAAAACTTAGATTAAGGCCTTAGTTTAGTTAGGCCTGAAACCAAATTTAGTAGGCCCCAGTTTTTTGGGCCATGGGGCACTCCGTAGATTCAGAGGGGCAAGTGTCACCTGACTTAAGCAACCAAAGAGGTATTTCATATCATCTGACGTCAAGTCGAGTATAAATCTAGTGGGGGAGGTATCCTCGCTCTCTTGCCCTCCCTCTCTCCGTGCGGTGTGGTGGTGAGGACTCCCTGTTGCTGCTCCCAGAGAGATAGGCCTGGCCGCTTCCCTGCCGAGATGCTCACAGCAGTCCTGGTCTCTGGGAAGTAAATACTTTTGTTTGATATTACTTTGCTGGGTGCTCTTTCAGTGAAACGTGCTTAGTTTTGTTTTGGGTGGTGAAATCTGTGTGTTATTGGGGTGGATAGCTCTGGATGAAGTTATTGTTGTTTTTTCTTATATTTGTACGTATATGTATTGTAACTTTCCTGTAAATATATGTATATAGTTCTTTCCAGTTTCAGTTTTTTTTTTTTCCTTCCTTCCTTTCACTGGGACCGCGCGGGTCTTGGGGAGGTTTGGCATTTTGCCAAGGTCGAACCCACGACAGGAGTATTTGAATTGAAGTTGTCATTTTCTAGTATAATACTATTTTTTTCAGGGTAAGTTGTTGATTCAGGTCCCAGTATAAATTTCAGCCTTGACAGGAAAGATATAACTTTCATGAGGTGACAAGGCAAAGAAAAAAACATGCTTTATATCCTCTATGTATTAACTAATCCACAGTTTCAAGAAAATCTTTCTGAAGGTTTATGTTCTAGAAACTCTAATCTCTATCTGCAGTTCTGCTAATACATGCTCTAAGTTTTGAGTATATCCCAGTTTCTTGTTCAGTAATCTAGTCTATTGTGGGATTTGTGTAAGGTATTATGGAACAAACTAAATAAATACAATAAGATACCAAGGAAAGCCAAACATCTCAAAGACGTGCTGGCCAATAGGTTTTAGTAGCACCACTGACCAACTGGATGTACAAAGCTCTCCAAGTCTTTAGAGTTCTGAGACTTAAGAGTTAAGGAAATCCAGAGGACAATCACAGGAGCATTTACATGATCTGAATAAAATTAATTAACAATGCTAACTCTGAAAATAAAATAATAATTTTTTTAAAAAAATTAAAAAGAGAGATGAGTGGAACATATTCATGGGGAACAACATAAGTAGAAGAATTGCCATTTGACCTCCTTTGTTTCTGGTAAAATGATTCTAACATCATTATGTTCTAAGGACTTAATGAATGTTTGTAAAAAGTATTCTTATGACTGATACTGCTTTAGGGACATAGTAGTATTTAGTTACCACATGTCACATCTGCTTTTATCTCAACCTGTTGCAAGAGAATATGAGGAAAAGATTAAAAACATACCTAGTCCAAATAGAGTCATACATATTGAGAGCAACATGCCTCCCATATTCTGAAGAGACAATCCATTTCCTGCAGTGCATAATAGTGATGCTTTCTTGAGGATTGCATTTATTAAAGTCCTATGGTCCTATACACCGAGTCAAGACAAAACAATTGTATCTTAATTTAGTTCACAAAAAAAAAACCCACCCACAAAACAAACAAACAAAGCTTAGCTTCCTAAAGATATGGTACTACAAAAATTAAAAAGTGACATATTAATTTAAAGATTAGGAAAACCACAGAATAACAATGTACATATGACAGGTGTTCTAAATGTTCTTCTTGAGAAGTGGTGGTGTTTATGTTATTTCTCTACGGGGTTTTATGATTGGGGTTTTTTGCTGAGGTTCATTTCTAGCTAGAGACAACTAGGAAGACATCTGCTTTTTGTCTAAAGGACATATTACAAAACTTTATAGGAATTAATTAATAGAATTATATGGCTTGAAGATGGATATGAAACAGTTATTAAACTTCAATTAATATTGGAACAGCTGAGTTCACAACCCTTCACACAGCACAGAACTCACATGGCCTGAATCACAGTCTAGGGCATCCCCAGATTTCCTCTGAGATCTCATGCAAACCTTTCACTGATACACCTACCTGCATGCAGGAACTCTAGGTGGGTAGATTTAAAATGGTTTCTGAGCTGTTCTGATTCAGGACTGACTGGTCTTACTTAACATATTCTGACATACAGAATGAAATTCCTTGCCACAAAATTCAAGCGATTGCATCAGATATAAGTTAACCCATAATTTTAAAATTTTCTCTACTTCTCCTCAGAACAGAAATGCAAATTTGGATATGTTTATAAAGACACTGCTACATACAGTTTTATTTGAAACAGTGGCAAGCTATTAAAATACAAAAGAACACTTTTAAACAGCATTTTTTCATCGTTTTTTGGTTTATTGCTCTTAGACAGGAGACTCTGAAAGCATATTTACAAACTTTTAATCAGTCTTTAGTTGTCCTAAAAACTACTAAAAATAAGTGCTGAACACCACTTTGATCTGTACAGTAGAAACAATATGTGTGGCATATACATCACACTACTTGTAGAACACAAGGTCCCAGGATCTTGCACAAGTCCTGTGAACTGCAATTCATTAAACCTCATGTGATGCAGTACTCATAATGATTCTTGCAGAAAATACTGTATGTCTTCTATGTGCCAACAAAAATCTAACTGCAATAGATGAAATGTTTTGATGAATGATTGATCTGAAATGCATGAACATCCTTCAACGTCATTGTGACAAGATTTTTCAGCAGTACAGTTGTCTCTCTGATAAAATGAAGGAGAAAAGGATGAATATCTAGCCCAGAAAGAACTGAATGAGGCACAATATCTTTCCAAACAAGTGATCTTGTTGAATATCTTTGTCAGTCGCATGAATCAGTAGGATACATGCACCCTCAGCAAGTTTGTTGATGACACCAAGCTATGTGGTGCAGTGGACACACTGGAGGGAAGAGATGGCATACAGAAAGACATTGACAGGCAGGTCTATGTGAATTTCATGAAGTTCAATAGGGCAAACTTCAAGATCCTGCAATGGATCTGTGCAATCCTAAATACAACTTACAGTCTGGGCAGAGAATGGATTGAAGGTGGCAGCCCTGACAAGAAGGAATTGGGGTTGTTGGCTAACGAGAAACCCATGCTAGAATTGTGAGCTTGCAGTCCAGAAAGCCAACTATATCCTGGGCTGCCTCAAAAGAAGGGTGGCCAGCAGGTCAAGGGCGGTGATTCTGCCCCTCTGCTTTGTTTTTGTGAGACCCCACCTGGAGTGCTGCATCCAGCTCCATGGCCCTAACATAAAAGGAACATGGACCTGTTACAAGTCCAGAGGAGGCCACAAAGAAGATCAGAAAGCTGGAACACCTCTCCTATGAATACAGACTGAGAGAGTTGGAACTGTTCCTATTCTGTAGCTAATCAGACAAATGACTATGAAATAATAAGTTAAACTAAGAGGTGTCAAGAGGAAGACTGAGAATGCAAAAGAATATGCCTGAAAGTGAACAAATACTAGATAAGTAGACACCGCCCTAGAAAAATTACTGAGAACTAAAAAAATCAGTAAGGGCAGATAAAATAAGGGGCTTATGAAACTGAAATTTAGAGAAAAAAAGTTGTGGAGGAATAAAACTTGCCTTTATTTTCAAACAGTCAACATCTGATCAATAAAGCCAGTTGTAACACAAATTGTGTTTGGTGTGAAGTTTCTGAATGTAAATTATAGATTTCTCTTTTGCACTGCGGGATGAAGTTCTCTACAAACTTTGTCTTACAGTCTTACTCCTCTTATTCAGACTGTCTCTGGCAGTTTCAACATTAATTTTCATTGAAAAAAATTCTGAATTTTCTAATTACTTCAAATTGAGTCCACTTTTATTGCACTCCTTGATGCTTGGCAGCTTTCCTGAGACTATATTTGTCCACTTGTTTCACTTCTGAAATGTTTTATTTGTATATTTTTCTCAATCTCTTCAGTGTTGCCTCCTGATTTAGATTTATTATTTCATACTGAGTTGTTTGATTTCTTGTCTGTTAATATTTGTTTTATTCCAGTGGGGTTGTGACCGATAAAAGGGAATTTTTAACTTCCCCTTGTTGGAGGAGACAGCTACTAACAGTGGAAGAGCAGCCTCAGCAACACAGACTTGTGAATGCCTGAACCCTGGAAACTGCACTTTGATGCTACAGGACTGTTTATAATTTAAGAACTTTACCCTGTTTGAGTATCTTATAATGTTATATGAGTCTCCTTTGTTTTTCTATGTACCCTGTTGGAAATTTCCACTCACATGGCTTGTAACTCACTCTCTACTGCCTCCTGCTGGCGGCTGGGTAATAACCCCCTCTATGAAATATCCCTGCCCCTTCTCCTCAGTTTTGGGGATCCTGGCCTTGTTTAGCTGGGACCTACCCAGACCCTTCCCCAAAACCTTCACAGGGTGCACCCGGTCCCAGAACCCAGCCCCCCAACCCTATTTAAGTTATGTACCAGTTGGAACAAACTCTTTTTGGTTTGCACCTTTCTCCCTCCCTCCTCAGAGTGGTCTCCCTTCTTTCCCCCCCCCCCCCACGTGCCCTCAGGATCATATTGTCTGGAATTAATTGTCCTTCAATTCATAGGTTATAATTTAGAACTTCAAAATAAAAGGGCATATTTATAAAGCATCTGCTACTTGCACTTGTGTTCAAAATGAAGACTGTTTAAACCTTTATGTGAAATCAGACCCACAAGTTTTCCCTTCAGCTGTTATTTGATATCTCATGCTTGTTCCCCAGGACTGTATTGTATAAAAGCTGAAAAGATGAACTAGTGTATATTTCTAATAGAAAATGAAAGTTCTGGGTTGTCACACGTAGTTGCTGCAATAACATGTGCTCATATGCAAGAATCATAAGGAAAATAAAACAACAGAACCAAAAATTTCAGTAACTATTATTAAAAAATAGTCACTAAATAAGAATATATTGAAAAGTAGAAAGGAAAAAAAAGATGTGGGGGGCATTCCTATGCCCTCTTCTCTAAGTTTTGCATAAATTTGCACATTTTATGTGTAAATATTACACAAACCTTAAATCTATGGAACCTGTAATCCACATTCTGTTTCTGGGGTCAGTTCAATTTTTAAACAGGTAAGTATTTCTCCAAGATATTTCCAAGCTGATAAAGAATTGCTCACCAAAATAAATAATTTGCTGGACTGAGCCTTTCTATTTAATAATGCATTTTGATTAAGCTGTGTTTGTATGTTTACTTGCTTGCTTTTAATGAGAAAAATAAGGCAGTCATTCCAGAGTATTTTAGCATCCTCAGTGTTTAACCAAGTCTTTAAGATACATTTACCTGTATGATCAAGTGAAAATAGTGCTCTGGGTTTCTTCCTGCACTCTGGGCCAATGCTGCTGTGCAGACACTTGTCTGGCTTCCATGCAGCAATGCCTGATATGTTTTGTAACATATACTGCACAGTAGAATGGGTGGAATGAAGGGCGACTGTCAATACCAAGCTTGGTGTGGATGTGATCCAAAATGCCCAGGAGCTACGTAGTGCTTTCCTTTCCCACGTATTTCCAGTTGCATACAGAGGCTTTTTATTGTGTTTATGCAGACAGTTCCTTCCTCCTAGGAAGGGGAAGCATAAAAGCAGGAAGGAAGGGAGACTTCTTGTCTGTCAGTATCTTGCAGTAAGGAAGTAGAGGACCTGGATGAGAAAGCAAGTGTCAAGGGCCCACAGAGGGATTTCTTAGTATAAGGACTGAATGGATGGAAAGGCTTGGAAGTTCAGCAATTCTAATGACATTTGCCAGTAAAAGAGCTCCAATGATCCTTCTGTCCAAGTCAGCATCTTTTATTGAGAGCCTGAGATTATGCAGAGAAAAAGACTAGTAAAAAAAAGTCCTCTTGATATCACTGTCATGATTTTGGATTGCAGTGTGTCACTCAGCATTACTATATCTAGCATAATTAAACTTGACTTCTCAGCAGTCTGAGTGACCCCAAGGAAGGGACTGTCAGAAAAAAGAATAAGAACATTGATTTCTGATTATTTAAATGTTTTATGAATATAAATATTACCCCTTGTTTTAAATTGTATATGAGTAGTACCATTATGTCAGTGAGCTGGTGAGTGTGGAGCTTTAATACAAAATTCAGGTGTAAAAAGTTCCTCAGCAATCCTCATGCACGCCTTGACCAATGATTTATATAAATTTCCCAAGGTTTACTCAAGCACTTCAGTCAACTGAAAAAGAAAAAAAATGCTTAGAATTGAAAAATATCCATGTTAAATATAAATAAGTTGCTTAAATTCATTATTGACTGCTCACTTAGGGATCAGATTATGAATGCAACAGATTTTCTACTGAAATATTTATAGAATGAACTAGAAGCTTTCTTAAAGGAAGTTCCCTATTTATTTTGTTTGGGAATGGTAACAAGTAGGCTTGAAGGAACACTTAACCTTTAAAATAAGGAAATTAAAATTCTTTACACCACACTTCTAACTGCTAAAGCTGAAGTTTCCTTTGCTAATTCACATAATAATAATGCCATGTAGAATATTTGTCATAAAATCCAAAGTTATTTTTTTACAAAACATATCCACCCACCCTGAAGAGACACTTTATATGATGTCTATTTACTCTGCTACTGAAAAAGAAATAAATATTGTATTGGGCAAAGATGAACCACATTACAGGCACAATTCCCTCTACAAAAAAAGAAATATTTAAATAATTTGTCATGAATTTTTGCATGTTTGTTTGTCTCATCAGAATACATGTGACTAGATTCCATTTGTTTTATTTAATGTTTTTGCAGCACTTTGAGCATGTAAGTGCTACGTAAGTGCTCAGTATTATTCAGACCAATCCTCCGTCATAGCCTCTATTATTATTTGATTCCTGATATAACCTATTCTCAGACAAGATAAGAAAAAAATAATTTCAAAATTATATCTCATATAATACTGTGACTTAGGTATTTAATTGTAAGCATAGTAGAGGGAAGCAGTATATCAGACTAAACTCCTCTTTGTAAAAAAAGTGGCAAAATGAAAGCAAGAAGGATTTGGTCTGAGGGGCTTTGCAGTTATGATTAAGAATCCAGAGCACACATATAGGTCACAAGTTCAGATCCAGTCCAGATCACTAATGGCTGAAAATCACTACCAGCTGAAAGTTATTTAGTTGCCCATATGAAAATATGTTAGTGTTCTGAGGTCATAGAGAAAAGAAATTTGTATATTTAATATTGTCAACATATTAGGTAGTACTTGCTCTTTGGGAAATGGCCTCAAGACTGATTTTTAGCTCAAAGCATTCCTGTTCCAAACCAACATAAATGAAACTCTGCATTAGAACTTCTAGACAAAGTTAACAGAGTCTTGGAAGTTAAAAACCAACAGACAATGACACATGCATTATTATATGTCAGGAGAAAATAAATTTAAAATACTACACAATCACACAATACATTAGTTTATCTTGATGAAAATTATTGTGTTTGTTATATAGAGAGATATAACATAAAGGGTTTTATGCTAGATCTTTGTAAAGAAATTAATTGGAGAAAATATTTCCAAGAATAGAACAGGATTTAAAACAAACTGAAAGAATAAGTACCAGTAAATCTTCAGTACTATGGCTAGTCTAAAATTTTAAATGAGCTTTATTAAACCATGGACATTTCAATTATGTATGTAATTTACTAGTTGAGTTCTATGTAATTAACCTCTTAAGTGATACTAAAATTCATCTCATGGTCAGAGGAAGGAAATGTTCTCCAGAGGTTTGTGGGGGGATTTGTACTTCTCCATGCATTTGCATCTGATAAAGTGAACAGAGAGAGCAGTAAAATAGCAAGGTTTGTGGATATTACAGATATAAAAAGAAAAAAATAAATTAAATCTGACTCAAAGGAGCTGCATGACAATTTCATAAAACTCAAAGACTGGCTGATGGAACGAATCCAGTGAAGCACTGCAACAGGTTGCCCACAGAAGCTGTGGATGTCCCATCCCTGAAAGTGTTCAAGGCCTGGACGGGGCTTTGAGCAAAGTGGTCTAGTGGAAAGTGTCCCTTCTCATGGCGGTGGCATGCACCTGGGTGATCTTTAAGGTCCATTCCAACATTAACATTCCACGATTCTGTGAAATTCTGTATGAAATAGTGCACAGAGGAAAACAAGCATAGCTGCACTCAGATAAAAGGTCTGAAGTAAATATAATTCAGTACAGTTACAGTGAATAGGCCCTTCACAATTTCAGTACTCATCACTGATAGAAACAGTATTCAGAATCATTAGAAGTGTAGATGGGAAAAAAAAAAAAGCAGAAAACATTTGGCTACTGGGTAAATATTTTTAACTTGAGCATTTTATTTTCTGATGATGATAATTGTCAGGGTATAACTGGGGAAAATATATAATAAAATTTAAAAAAGGTAAGCCAAGGTTTTAAACTTCTGTACAAGTCAAATTGATTGAAAAAAATCAATCAGCTATAAGCTTAGAAATGTGAAAATTTTGCAGATGATAAAACATAGTTTTATTTCATAACTAATGAGATGGGGGAAAAAATAGAAAAACTTACTGGTTTAGAGAATTCAGTGCTATCCACAATGTATGAATTAAGAGTCATCAAAATAAATAGTCAGGTATTAGTTTAAAGCAAAAGAAAAATAATATTTTCATGTAACATGGAATTAAATTGTAGCATTTACTATTCAGAATGCTGTGCATGTTAACAGTTGAGATGGGTTAAAAAGCAATTAGATAAATTAATGAGCAAAAAGTGTATCAAAAGCTATTAAACACAAAGTTCAATTTCTAGTCAGGAATACTGTGTCATGGACTATGGAAGCTTAGAAACTACCCAATAAACAGTGCTAATATAGAGTTATTCTTCTATAAGGAATTCATAGGTTTGATTTCAGGTGGAAAAGAAGCTCAGAAGAATATAGTTTATAATATTTCTTGATAATGATGAGATAGTATAAAATGTAATTGAATGGGAGAAAGGAATTTGCTTTACTCTAGACTAAGGAATGAGGGTTTTGGGATTTGGACGTTTTTTACTTTATCTGAAAAAAAGCATCTTTTTGTCAGTGATATATGTAAAAGCCTCACAGCTTTATTTTAAAATAAATTTTATATCAGTCTTGAGACTTCCTGATGAAAGGTAAGCTTAAAGTAGCTGATAATTTGCTACAAGATGCCAAAATCAAATATAGGTGGAGTGAGAATAATATGCAGATAGGAATATTAGGTCAGTGATTCCACAGCACATGGAGGAGAAAGTCTACAAGACTCCATTTCCAGAAATGCACACTGTCAACCACCACTTGACTTCTCTTGACATCCATGTTTATTCCATGGCTCAAGCATGTTAGTAGATATCACAATGGGGAAAAAATGAATTTTAAGCTAGTCACATTTTAAGTATTGAAAGATGATGTTAGAGCTTCTTTCTTCACAATTTACGTTATGGAATAACATAAACTTGCTTGTCTCTTTCCCTCAAGCTATTTGCAGATGCCAGTCCTCAAATTGCACTGGTGTTTTTGCTTCAGTGGTTTTAAAAACTGTTACTTTCATCTGTTGCCACTCCACATGGTCAGTCCTCAATGGGAGATTATTTTATACTCCATTACCTTTAAGCTGAACTTCGATTGAAGTATAGCTGTTATGAAGCCTTACTCAAAGTCACAAATTTTCCTATCATTTAAAATAACCAAATGCATTTTTGCTTCCTTGGTTCTTTCTCTGTCTGTGCTGGTTTATATGACCTCAGACTCTCACAATCCATAATGACATTGCAGTTAAAATGAAAAAGTTTTTTTTTCTTTTTTTTTCAGTTGGATTCAATTCAATTCCTTCTGCAGTTACTTCAGATAACGGTATGACCTAACAAATTCATCTTCCATCTAAGAGTCATTTTAAAGAAAATTTATCTTATTAAAATTGTTTAAAGCTACCAGGATTTGAGCTCCTAGGCTGACATTTTAACAAGTCAGAAAATGTCCTGTTCTTTGGTGACATGTTGCAGAATGATGCCACATTTTTCATAAAGATGCTCTATTGAATTTGAACTAAAAAACATATGCAGCAAGGAGAAAAAAAGTGTGTTTTTAAAGGTTCACTTACTGACAGGCTTTTATAAAATCATTTATACTTTGAAGCCTGAGGTATCTTAGTAATCTAGAATCCAAATAGTCTTGAAGATCAGAGCTAGGATATCTAAATGCTTTTTCACCATATCACTAGGTCTTTGAGTTCATTTATATTAACAATAGACAGAAAAACAGCCAGATAAAATCAGTATTACTTTCCATTTCAAAATGGGCCTTTTGCCCTGGGTTCATGCATCTCTTGTCCTTTCCAAAGTACCAAAAAGATAGAAGTCTCAGCTTATTTAGCTAAAACAGAAAAAGCTTTGGAGACATTCTCAGCATAAGTATCTGTGTGTATTGGATTTGTGTGGTCAGGTTTTGGTAGCAGGGGAGACTACAGTGATGGCTTCTGTGAAAAGCTGACAGAAACTTCCCCCATGTCTGACAGCCAAAGCCAGCCAGTTCTAGGACAGACTTGCCACTGACCAAGGCCAAGCCCATCAGAGAAGGGCTTGGATAATATCTTTAAGGAGGAGAAAAAATTATCACACGAATGTAGTTGTGTCCAGAGAAGAGCAAATTGAGAATATGTGAGTGGAACAACTATGTAGACACCAAGGTTGGTGAAGAAGGAGGGGGAGGAAGTGCCCCGGGTGCCAAAAGTGAGGTTCCCCTGCAGCCCATGGTGAAGACCATGGTGAAGACCATAGTGAAGTAGGCTGTCCAGCTGCAGCCTATGAAGGTCAACAAGGGTGTGGAGATCCACCTGTAATCCATGGAGGAGACCTACATTGGAGCATGTGGATGCCCAAAAGAAGGCATGATGCCATGGGATGCCTGTGCTGAAACAGGCTTCTGGCAGGGACCTGAGATCTGTGGAGAGAGGAGCCTATACTGGAGCAAGTTTCCTGGTAGGACTTGTGATCTTGTGGGGAATCCACACTAGAGCAGGCTGATCTTGAAGGACTGCAGCCCATGTAAAGGGACCCTACATTGGAGCAGTTAATGAAGAACTGTAGCCCATTGAAAGGACTCAAGTTCCTAGAGAAGTGTCTCCTGTGGGAGGCACTCGACATGAAAGAAGTGGGAGGACAGTGGCAAAAACAACCTGGGTGTGTTTTAAGATTTGTTTTATTTCTCATTATCTTGCTCTGATTTTGATTGGTAATAAATTCAATTCATGTCCCGAAGTCAAATCTGTTTTGCCCATGATGGGAATCAATGAGTGATCTCTCCCTGTTCTTATGTCAACTCATGAACCTTTTGTTATATCTTCTCTCCTTTGTCCACTTGTGGAGGGGAGTGATAGAGCAGCTTTAACAGGCATGTGACATTAAGACAGGATAAACCCACCACACAGTGCAAACCAGTTTTTTTCCCTATTACCTACCATCAACAAAATTGCAGAGTCGCATTCTTTAGACCAATGCTGCATCCAGAGAACCCAGTGTGGGTTTCCTACCTGTTGAGATATATATATATATATATATTTCTACAGCACAAACACTTAATTTATAATGTTGAGAAAGAATGTTAAAATGACAAAACTTTGTTCTAAACCCTTTTTTTTTGTGTGTGTGATTTTCTTCTGAAGGCTACTGGACTAGAACCAAAACTAGATTAAAATTAATCATTCAATACTTACCACCCCATATTCCCTGGAGCTTTATGAATGGCTGGCTCTGCGCTTTCAGTGTTAAGACCACTACATCAGTCATGTAAGAAAACAT
This sequence comes from Scytalopus superciliaris, assembly GCA_013400415.1. Taxonomy (NCBI): domain Eukaryota; kingdom Metazoa; phylum Chordata; class Aves; order Passeriformes; family Rhinocryptidae; genus Scytalopus; species Scytalopus superciliaris. The sequence goes on from VXBX01007102.1 coordinate 300,612, forward strand.
GCTGATCAGTCATGCATATGATCATGGTATATGCAATGCTATTTTGTTTTTTTCAATAAAAATACCTCCAAATCAACAAAAGAACCACATTTCCTTTTCATTAATCCTCATTATGTTTTCCTATCATATTCATAGAGGACATTTCACACTTTCTGTTTAATAGATACAGCCTGATCTGACCTGAATTACATCAACATTGTATGATACACCCAGTAAATGAAGTGTCAGAACAAGCGTAGCTGTGCTTAATTTGTGCTTAAGGACGATATTGTGATCTCGGCTTTGCCTGCATGCCATCAAAGAAAGACCTCCGGGGGAACTGAAAGTCTTTTTATACCTGCCTGAAAGTGTTCAAACCTTGTGGTGCTGTACTAATATCATGCTATGCCTCTGGGTAGGCTTGGGGGTTCTGCGTGCTCCAGAAGTTTCATATTCCCTCCCTGAGGTCTTAGGAAAGATAACTGAGGATAACCAAAAGTTACAGTACTGATGTACTCAATAGGCTAAAAGTAATCTTGGAAGTACAACATGCAGAGGACAATTCCTTTTCATTTACTAACATCAAATAAGGTCTTGTTTAACAATGGTAAACTTAGATTGCTGTGTATTTTATGAAAACAAAGAAAAAAAAAAACAACCTCCAAATCTCGTGCATTATAGTAGTGGAAATTTGGTATTCCAGAAATGAGACTCAAACAGTTGTGAGAGGTTAATACAACTAATGCAGCACTTCCAGAGAAATGAATATGAGGCTTGTTGAAGTGGAAGATTAAGTAGATTTTCCTTTTGATATTATTGTTTTGCAATAAATGTGCTTTGCTACCTGCTGCATTACAGCTTTTAGATACATGACACTGAAACACTTATGAGCTAATACACTAACAGCATTCTACTTGCAAATCACAGCACACACAAAGGACTTGACTTACATATCAATCTCATAGCTGCCTTTCCATTTGTTATTTAATGAACCCAGCAGTTGCGTTTATATATTTTCATCCTAGTTTTATTATGTGAGTTTTCAGAGGCCACACAGAACACTGACTGCAAGAAAAGAGGGATGAAGCATTTTAAAGCCACATAGAGTTATTTTCAAAAGAACCACTCTTAGACAGCTGTCATAATGAATCGAGTCATTACAAAGCACTATAAAAAAAAAGTTTCTTCATTCAGCACTGTTCACTTCCCTTTTTAATCAGGAAAACTTACAACCTAGAGCTATGTTTCTATCTGCTAAGAATTTTTTTTTAAGTACTCCATGAGAATTTTATATTAAGAATTTATTTCCTTAATAAATTTCTGCATAACTTTGGATACAGTCAGTACCACCATTTGTTTGCTAAGGATTCACTGTAGAAGTGGGTTCACTTTAAACCTATTAGGATGCACAAAAGAAAAAGCTTAATACAAGAGAAATAACAATGATAAGTATCACAGAACTTGTTGGTATGAGAAGTCTCTTACAAAAAGAGAAACAACCTAGTTGGCACCTTAAAGTCATGCACCTTTTGTACTCCACTTCTGCAATACTAATTAGATAATATAAAGTACCTAATTATTAACTACTAATATTAAATAGCATAGATGCTACTTGATGTAATGATTCTTGACTGAAAAAGGAGGCCCATTACCAACATGCCTTAATTTTTGCCACAATGAATGTTTTAAGTACAGCACTTTTCCACTGCCAAATTGCAAAGAATCACATAGGTAGGTTCCCATTCAGCCTAGGTCTTTCCTCTTCCTTTCCCAGGAAATTCCCCAGTATATTTAACTTCAGTATGAACAAAACAGCATCAATTTGGGGAATTTTACTTCATTTAATTTATCACTCATTTCTCACCACTGATTTGCGTAGAGGGGTGTGGGATCGCTTTGAGCAGACAGTGTTTCAGAATGTAGTTAGAGTGTAGATAATAACACCTGGTGTTTATTCAAGATATGCAGCTACTGGCTGGGAAAAGCCAAGAAGGCCAAGGGAACCATGATAAGCTCAGGATGAGAAAGTAAAAATAATTAGATAGGCAATTAGCAATAACAAGACATAGTGAGCGAATTGCCAACCAATCATGGTCTGAATAAGGGCACATGGACAGTGGCCAGTAGCCAATTGCTCTGCATACAGAAACGTGTGTACGGTAGTAAAAAAGGTATATATATCAGTAGACGTTTCGAATAAAGTTGAATTTGAATATGCATCATATTGATGTGTCAAGTTCATTCCCGCTCATGAGGTTGATCCCTGGCAGAGGGGTGGGATGATCCAACAAAAAATATAATTTACTTTCTTATCCCTTCCTAGCCTACATTTCTTTCATTTTTGACATGGGCTACACACAGTCTATCCTACCTATTCTTTTCATATGGTGAAGAAACAGGTAGCACAGGAGGTAGGGTATGTGTTGCCTTTTGTCTGCTGCTCTGGCATGTGTTTTCCACAGGCCACATTGCTTCAGAGGTGTCCCTGACTTGGTGTGGGTCACCCAAAGCTGCAGTCCTTCAGGTTGCCTCTGTCACAGCATGGGTCACCCATGGCCACAGTCCCTCAGCATTCTCTATGCCTTAACCTGGGCCCTCCATAGACTGAAGTCCCTTAGGAGTGTTCCTTCCCTGATAATTGTCACCCCCAGCCAGAGTCCCACAGAGGTGTCCCTAACCCAATATAGGTCATCTCTTTCCATGACAATACCTCCCGCCATGCCCTTAGCTGTCTCCACATCAACTTCTGTCTTCTTAAAAGTGTATCACTCTGCATGACTCCACAGCATCCAGAGCCTTGCCAGCTCCTCAGGCCTGCTGCTCTTCCTTAAAAACACACCCCAGGGTCTCCTGTCAGGCTTCAGTGTTGACAGGTGATGGGCTGCTCACACCAGTGTCAGACTGGGCTGGAATCAGCACTGGACACTTCATGGCCTCCTCCGCAAAAGCCTCCTGTAGCCTCTTGCTTCAAAAGCCTTACCATTTATACTCCATGCACTCACACTGGCTCTTGATATGACTCTGGATACTAACCACATTAAAATTACATTCTGTAGCACACATCACGGCAAAATTCCCTTAATCTTTCTAAGTCTAGTGGCTTATTTTTCATCCTATAAAATAGAGATACTGGTGTTTTCAAATCTTCCAGATGTCTTTTGGAGCTCACTATTCAACTAGCTGTCATATACTCAGATGGCAATCATATATTAAACTAGGACAGAGCTCTGAATTTTCCTTCTGCAGGTAGCTTTAACTGTCAGTCAATCAAAGCTAATCACATTAATGAAATTCATAAATAAAGTTAAAGTAGAATGAAGAACAAACACCTTCTGGGAAAAAACCCCCAATAAATAATATTTCAAAAGCTATTATAAAAGCACAGGCTGAGAAAAACTAAGGGAAATTTATCTTGGATAAGTCAAGCTAATGCATCTGAGAAAAGCAAATCTGAAATGCTGGCATTTAACATGACATACCTTTGAGAAGCCATAACATTTGCAAGAGGCTGTGGACTGATGATGGAACTGACATAAGGGTAAAGCATCCTGAATCAGAGACATAACAGTCACTTTTTTATACTCTGATGCAAGGTGGGCACTAGGCTGCAAGAAGATATAGCTGAATTTGAACCCTGCAAGCTACTCTGAAGACTGCTGAAGAGAAGCCTTTGTCAGTTTGCAAGGGTTGACACAGAAGAAAAGGAAGATGAAAGTCAAAAATTGTCTATGAAGAAGGATTAAGGCAAGATGGGATACCTGTGCTCTTTTATTTTGTTATTTAAACAGAATTTAGCCTGTGGAAGAAGATCTTAAAAAAAAATAATTAACAGAAACTTTTGGGGTTATGCCTTTAAAACACAGTGTGGAGAAACACTGCATTTACAATACAAACCCTTTCTCACTAGGAACTGACAGGTAACTGGTTGTTCAAATGTCAAAATAGGTACTTGTATCTAAATTTTTTTGACTTTATTTTCATATTTCTCTTTTCTGTCAATATCTAAGGTTCAAAAAAAACAAAAAACAAAACAAAACAAAAAAACAAAAAACAAAACAAAACAAAACAAACAAAAAAAACCCAGAAAGGAACTTCAAGAAGAGAATCAAAGAAATGTCTTCATATGGTTAAATCACATCATTATGTGAATACACTGTACCAGACTGTATATGCAAAATCACAGAAAAGCAATCGATACTAGGTAACACTTAAGTGCAAGGGTTCGCTTGGTAAAAACATCCCAGTGAAATTTAAGGCAGATACAGGAGTTATTATACTCTGTGGGCCAAATCATGACGATTCTGTGGCAGTATTTTAGCTGATCACTGTGTGGTTGGGCTCAGTCTCCCCAGTGCAGAATTGCCTTAGAACAGCACAAAAGTTAGTGCTGACAGCAAGGGAATGTTGAAACAGAAGTAGCATGAAAAATATCAGTCCTTCCCCGTTCAGCAATTATTAGCAATAAATTTTTAAATGAAATGGACTACTGCCAAGGTGTGTCAGCTGAAACCAGCACTTGAAAATGTAGTTTTAATACTGCATTTTACTCAGGAATCTGAAGCAGTTTAGTGCTGGTGTACTGCTTGCTCCTTGTAGTAGTAACAATTCTTAATGTATAGTTGCCATACCATGTCATTTGCAGTGGCATTGTGCTTTTGTATTCCAAGGATGGAATTGGTCTCGTGTCTTCAGTATCAGGGTGGTCACTGTAGCTTTCTATTAAGCACAAATTTCTGCACATCACCTACAAGGAGAATATGGTCATCATCTCAAATCTAACCCGACAATATTTTACAAAACCATTATATGACTGCAGTCAAAAAGTATCAATGAAAAAGGGAGCAGGATGACAGCCAGGTAATACTGCATTTCTTGCCTTCTCTGTGTGAGCCTCTATCCTTTGAACAGATTGCAGCATTTACTGCTGCTAAAAGTCTACTGAGGAAAAACATGAATAGAGCTGTTTCCACTTGGTTAGTACTTGCTAACTTAAAAGTCATGTTACAAGGTTCTGAGCTCCAGGAAAAGTGCAAATCTCGACACTTCACCTGAACCACCTAATAAGTCACAAGTTCTGTAGTATATGCTTTCACCTTACTTGCCAAACAGTTTTGAAAAAAGCTGGTCATGACTTCTTCCTTCTTTCTTTGTTGATGTGATAGGTCAACTTATATACAATTTTTGGAACCAGCTATTTTGCTAGTAAGTAGAAGGCCACAGCATCCAGCATTACTATTCACCTGACAGCAATTTTTAGTTGAAAGCTTTTGTGTGTTCTTTAAAAGAGTGCATAAAAGTAATTAAAGCTTATACATTTCATCGGGAAAAAAAAAAAAAAAAGCATGAAAGAGTATAAAATTGAAAGCAGCAGATACATTTCTAAATGCTATCATTAGCCCACATTCTGTCCATCCCACATAGGCCTGAAGGGTCCTGGTGAAAGATATACATCAATAAATCAAGTGTTCTGCACTTTGTTACTCAGAAAGAAGTGTGGATGTAGGGTGAACCTCACAGATCATGAGGGTTTGGTAGCCTGGTAGCCTATGCAATATCATAGCTATGTCTACTCTGTGGATGTAACCAGAGAAGTAATTATTCCTGTGCAAGCAGGACTGATTAATCTTTAGCCCACACTGATTTGAAAAACAGGATAAAATGAAGAAAAAGGGAGAAAATAAGGAAAAAAAAAAAAAAAAAAAAAGAAAAAATAAATTCTTTCCAGCCTCCTCTTTGTGAAAAGTGAAGAAATTAAATTGTAGTCTTAATACTAGTTGTAATGCAAAAACTTTTGGCCTCCCCGGTACTGAGTAGGAAGATGTAACTTCTCTCACATTTCTCCTCTTTCAACCCACTCTGCATTTTGGCTTACTCACAAGGGCAGAACAGTTATAGTTAATCTGTATAACATGGCTCTTTCTCAGCATACCTATTATTCAGTCAGTTGTTTCCTGGCTGTATAAATTCATGGGATTTTTATCTTTTTATCACTTCATTTGCAGAACTTCTCATTACTGAACTTCTCACATTTTCTGCTCGTTCCAGTCACAAACTTTATCATGGTCCCACTGGAATGAATTCTACCATTTGGCAATACAATCTTTTATCATAATTTAGTACCATATGAAAATGTGCTGAAGGTGCAGTCCATTTCATAATCCAGATGAGAATTGGATAATATCAGTCCAGCATTGACCCTTGGGCTATTTATTTGCTATTGGCTGCCAACCAAATATCAAGCCAACAATTGCTACTCTTTTAGATTCCTTGTCCAGTGAACATTTAACGCATCCAATAATGTGTTCATCCAGTCCATATTTTCCTAGTTTTCAAAATGAAACGCTGCAGGAGATGGTCAAAAAAGCCTTTCTGAAGTCAAGGTACATTGCAGACAGTGCTTTTCCTTCACCCATGTTTCATTACAGAAACTCATCCTGTTGATCAAGAATTATTTGCCCACATTGACTCTTTGTTTGCTGTCTTATGTTGACTTTTTATTTTTTTTTTTTAATTAATTAGAAGAGCAAGGTCTCTATTATACTTAGAGATTGAAGTGAAGCTAACTAGAATTAGATGCCCCTCTTGCCTTTAATAAAGACAGCATAATGGTATTATTTTTCCACTAGTCAAAGACCTCCCACCAACACCACAGTTCTTCACTGAGGACAACCATGCAAGTGTCCCTGCAATCACATCAGTCAATTCTTTCAGCACCCTTTGACAGTTCCTGCCTGGTCTTGAAAATTTTAATACTTGCAACTTCTATAGCAGCCCCCCCAGACTGTTGTTTTCTCACTGCCTCTCTCCTGATACCACACCTGCATGCATGAAGAACAGAGACCAAGTTTCACATGTGAAGGTTGTTGATAAAATTATCATTTCTAGACTTTTCTGTGTCATCTATGAGAGAGGTTGTGTCCCCCATTTTAACAGTAGACCTTATTTTCTCTGAGTCTCCTTTGGCTACCTACATGCTTATAGAATGAATTCTTGCTCTTCCTTGTGTTTTTTACTATTTTTAGTGCCAAATGAGCATTCATTATTTTCGTTTCTTCCCAAAAGGGTCAAGTGTTGGAGGAGATGACTACCAGAAATGGAGAAGCTCCCTCAGGGACACAGACCTGTGATGTGGACTGTTAATATGATTTTGTAATGTTACATGTTTTTTCCCTATTTCACTGCTGTGTGACACTGTGTGTCCCTCCTGGAAGTTTCTATCCTCATGCTGTATAACCCATCCCTGATTGGTTGCAGCAGGGTACCATTCCCTTATATGGTATCACCTGCCTCTTTGTTGCAGTTTTGAAGGGTTTTGCCTTGTATGGTGGAGGCTGTCCTGGACCCTTCCCCAAAACCTTCCCAGGGTGCTCCTGGGGTTAGGACCCAGCCCCCCGACCCTATTTAAGTTGTAGCATTTTGAATAAAGCTCTTCTTCCTCGTGCTCACCTTGGCAGCACCAACCTCGCTCCCGGGAGTGTGTCCCTTTCTTTCTCTCCCTCCCCCACCTTCCCCTCGAGGCCGCAGTCAAGCAATGTTTGCATCCTCTGACCTGTAATGTCAGCCTATGCAGCCCTTCTCTGTTATTTGTAAATGCAGAGGAATATCTTCTAAAGCACTGAGTTACTTAATAAGGGATACTAGTGCTCTAGTTTACAGGTTCACTGCTCCTTTAATTGAATGTTTTATTGTAAATTGTTCCTACTTCAAGCCAAACACAGAAAACATGCAAATATCAAGATATTATCTAAAAGAGACAACTCTGATAAATCTTTGGAGATGAGGGAATGATAAATTTCCATCCATTCACATAATCATAAGGTTGTATCAGAAGGCCTGTCTTTCTGGCATTCAGCAAACTTACTCTATCTTAATAAACTACACAGGAATCAGACTGTATATTTTCTTTCTTTTACTGGACTATATTTGGGTTAACAGTCAATCTTTCCTCTGAAGTCTATCAAAAGATCTGGACTAGCCTAATATTTCATCCCCCAGATTTATTTTACTTTCTCCTTAAGTAGGAAGCAGTCTAGCCAACCTCTTATTAGAATAAAGTTTCTTTCCTTTCCACAGACAAGAAAATATGTCTTTGTTGTAGTAGTTATTCACATTTAGAAGTGAATAGAGTAATAAACAACTCCTTGCTTCAATGAAGTGTTAAAACTCTGACCTTCATCCTCGTCTCTCAGCAATTCTGAGGCATTCTTCAGTGGGGAAAGAACAGTTCAGTGAACCTCATGTTCTATGCATTTTTCCTTTGAATTAAAAACATACATAATAGAAACAGCTGTAGTCTTACTGTATGCAATGCATAATTGGATTTTGATTCAGACCAAACAAACAGAAATCAAATTACTTGGGGTAAAAAGTCCATTAGGAGTGATGGAGTCCCAACATCTTCCTTTCAGGCATATTGTGAAACTGATATATATATTGTCATTATATGTGAAAGATGGAATAAGCAGAATCATGTTCCTACTGTTGGTCAAAATGAGGATGACTGATTAGATGAAACTTGTTATAGAGCCAGATTTTAGACTAGCAAACCTCTGTTGAGATACAGCATGAAGACTTCAGAATGTTATCTCTGAGTTTGAATCAGATGTGACCTTGTTTTATGATTAGATCTACCTTAGACGTTAGGTATAAGGAAGTTCTTAAATTTTTCAGTGAAAGGACTCTCACCTCAATCCTCAGTTTTGGTATACAAAAATAACAGTAAATAAATATGTTCTTTTAAAAAGACAGTTGTAATCTGAAACCACAGTTGTTACAAGAAAGATAGCAGATCTCTAAATTCTAATTGAGAATACTGAAACTAAGAAATGGCTTTCTCAGAGACGGACTCCATGACGAGGAAAAGTATGCCTTTTGCAAATTTAAACAGCAACTTCCTTCATGGGTCCAACAGCTATGAAAGTCTAAACATTTTGCAGTAATGTAGTTGAATAGTTAAGATTGCTGAATGGGAATGAGAAAGGTGGAGGGAGAGGAGATAGATAGTCTGAAACTCGAAAAGTATACATTAACTATGTGGGCATTACACAAAGGTAAAATAAGTAGAGTTTAGGTGGACACAATTAAAATACTCCCTCTTTAAACTTGCAGGACAAAGAAGAAAAATTATATACAGGGAGGTATGATAGATTATATAGGACATATAGATATTATAGATAATACAGTTAGAGATAAAAAATTACTTTTCATCCCCTTTTTCATGTTAAATAGGAAAAAGTGGGAAATATGGACTCAGGACAAAGGCTACAAGCAAAGCCATCATCATTACTAGCAAACACCTTTGTCGCAACAAAGCATTCAGCATGAAGACAAGCATCTAAAGAAGATCTATAAGAACACTGAAACCTAAGAACAGTTAACTTAAAAGCTTCTCAAATCCCCATTATACAGGTTTGCATTTTTTAAGAATGTGTTATACATCTAACCTACTCTGTAGTTTATTTAAATAGCTGACATATAGGCAATAAGTTTCATAAGTATAATAAGTCTTTTGGAGAAGTGCAGAGAAATACAAATACATGTCATTGCCAGAACTTAGAGAATTATTGAGTTATACTTCTCTGAAAGATAAGAATAGCATTGTGTTAGGCATTATACAGAATCACCACACAGCAAACTTTGGATCAGTTCATCAGTGATGACTTAAACAACTAGAACAGGAGCCATGTGGTGGACTTTTTTTTTTTTTCAATTTTTTTTTTCCTCATTTTGGTGCATGCACAGAAAAGCATGTTTGATAAAAGTTTCTAAGATTAAGGTAAAATGATATTGATCTCAAAAACAGTACTAGAAGGCTCAATTGCTAAACTAACATTTTGGAAAAAAGTGACTCTGCTTTAAAACAAAACAAAACAAAAAAAAATTTAAAAGAAAAGGCAACAAGTTTTGACAAGAATACAGTGAAAATGTTCACATGGAAGGTAATATTGTCCAAGTAAAAATAGGAAAGAAGATACTTTATTTTAAAGCACTTTAAAAGCGTAAAATGAAAGCTGAGAAAATACAAAGGCTGACAAAAGGAAAGATCATGTTATAAAATGTGAGATAAGGACTTCAGGTCTCATATTTCTGGTATTGATAAAAAAGTACAGATCAGTTATTAAATAAGTCAAATCAAAGAGATTCAAATGAAGTCTAGACAATCAAGTCAAAAGAGATTCACATCATTATCTTAAATCAGAATGAAATCAGCTGGCAATTCACATAAAAGGAATAGTACTACTTCCATCCACACTCGAATCAGGCCCCAGGAATTTCACATTACAAAATATTTCATATTCCTTTGACTTTCCTTCAAATTTGGAACTAAAAGTTACAGTGAGACCAAGCCACCTCTTTTCATTTGTAAGGGATACAAGCTTAGTTTCTATGCACCGTTTCCTTAAATGAAAGAAACATTTCTCATACAACAAAGATTAGGGGGTGCTGAAGCTTTAAAAACTTAAAATATTACAAGGCTGTGATAACGTTATGGAAGTTTGGTGGTAAAATAGCTCAAGTGTGCAACTGTTTGCTGACTAAGGAACCCAAAAAGAGGAAAAATTAAGTTCATGTATTTGCAGTGTTTTATAGTACAGACATTAAAGGAGGACCAACCTTGATGAGCATGTGGGATTAATTAGAATGAAAAGTAGTATACAAGGAATCAGTCATTAGCAAAATGTTTTTGCTCTCTCTTTAGAACAAGATACCAAAGCAGAGTTGCCTTGTCATTAAAACTGTGGTGATGATGATGATGATAAAATAGGCATTCCACAGCAGTCACTGCACACATATTTGTATCTCATGTAAAAGACCTGTATTGGTTTTCTGTGTCTAGGTTTTGGTAGCAGGAGGGGGTTGGGAGTGGCTTCTGTGAGAAGATGCCAGAAGCTTCCGCCATGTCTGGTAGAGCAAATGCCAGCCAGCTCCAGGATGAACCCACCACTGTCGAAAACTGAGCCCACCAGGAATGATGGCAACCGTCTGTGATAACATATTCAAAAAGGGAAAAAAGTTGTTGGGCAGATAAAAATTGCAGCCAGAGAAGAGCACTTGTGAACAGCTCTGAGGACACCAAGGTCAGTGGAGGACAAGGACAGGGAGAAGGTGCTCCAGGCACCAGAGCTGAGTTTCCCCTGCAGCCCGTGGCACAGACCATGGTGCAGCAGCTGTGCCCCTGCAGCCCACAGGGGACCACAGGGGTGCAGAGATCCACCTGCAGCCTCTGGAGGAGACCCATGCCAGAGCAAGTGTATGCCCAAAGAAGACTGTGACCCCATAGGACACCCATGCTGGAGCAGAGTCCTGGCAGGGACCTGCTGACCTGTGGAGAGAGGAGCCCACACTGGAGCAGGTTTTCCTGGTAGGACTTGAGGCCCTGTGGGCAACTCACACTGGTGCAGGCTAAGCCTGGGGGACTGCATCCCATGGAAAGGGACTGATGTTGGAGCAGCTCATGGAGAACTGTTGCCCATGGGATGGACTCATGGTGGAGAAGTTCATGAAAGACTCTCTCCTGTGGGAGGGACCCCACAGGGAGCACAGGAAAGACTCCTCCCCCTAAGCAGTGGCAGAAACAATCTGTGATGTAACCCCCATTCCACATCTCCCTGTGCCACTGGGTAAGGAGGAGGTAGAACTTGGGAAGGAGGGAGGGGTGGAGGGAAGGTGTTTTTAAGATTTATTTTCCTATTTCTCCTACTCTGATTCTGGTAGTAATAAATTTAATTAACTTCCCCATTTTGAGTCTGTTTTGCCTGTGACGGTGATTGGTAAGTGATGTCACTTGGACCTTTTCTGAACTCATGAACCCTTCATTATAATTTCTCTCTTCTGTCCAGTTGCAGAGGGGAGTGAGTAGTGTCTTTAGTGCGTACCTGACATCCAGTCAGGGTCAGCCCACTACAAGACCATAAAGAGATTTTCTGTTGCCACTTCATAACTGTTTTATATTAACATTATATTTAGAAATTTCTGAGGAAATTTCTGAAGACACGATTGTAATTATTATGTAATGAACAGCGATCATTCAAAAACCATTGATTTTTTTGTTTGTTTGCTTGCTTCCCTTCCCTTAGACAAACTGAATTCATTGTAAGAAAATAACTAATTTACTTTGTGGAAAATTGTGACTATGAACTGTAGAAAACACCAGAATAGAAGTGCATCAGGCTAATACATTGTGTCCTTGCACCAAGACACATTCGAATGCATATTAAATAAGTTTTCACTTTGTACTCAAATAAAACATACTGTCCCAATAGGTTACTGTTCTCCTTACCTGCAATACTAACACAGTGGATAAAATACTGTTATTTAAAACAAAATTATTAGGGTAAACTGTTTCAAAGAAAGCCATTGATGAACCTCCATTGAAATACTGAGGTAACTTTTTACCAGGTGAAAAACACCTCTCTGGGAGAATTTCATTTTGAAAATACTGACAGCATCAGTTCTGCATTTTAGTATAATTATTTAGTGGGCTTGTTGTTCGTGATGACTGGATAATTTAAGACATTAGCAGGTCATTTGTAACCATGGAAATCATGTTGCCTGCATATCTAATAGACTAATTTCCACATGAAGCAAGGCAGTAGTTCTGTTTATTTACTTGCTTGTTAAATGCTATTTTGAACTATCTTGTTTTCCTCTGGGAAAATGTCACTCAATTTCTGAAAAGAAAAACAAAAAAGTAATGCTATGTCCTTACTGAACCTCAATGAATGTGCACTTTCTTTTATTTTCAGTAAATATATATTTGACCTTATTTGTATAGTCACACCTTTGTTTGATTTTTGTCTTTTATATTTTAGGTAGAGACTTAACATTTTAAGGATTATATAAGCTAGGGACATCCATTAGGTTTCAAAATTTCTAGTTATTAGCCCCAGTACATAGGGATATTAATTAATGTTTGAATCAGGGTGGTTTAATGGTGGTTCAAATTCACTAGCCAACTGATTGCATATGTATGTTTCTTATTCTGTCCCATCTCTGGGACAAAATTTTTAAATCATCTTAATTTCGACATACTAAATATGTCAGAGTTCTTAAGAAAAGATAGGAGAAGTTTGAAAAGATAATGCAGTTTCTGGATTTTTCCATATCCACCAGTGGTGAATAGTAGTGTCAAGCTCCTAGCTAGAGATGACATGACATGAAATGACAATCATGCGGATTTTTCAAAAAGGAAATATATGGCCCAAACCCTGGATTGTATACATTTTAAATTGTTAATGATGAGGCTGTTGTGGTTTTTTGGGGGTATTTTTTTTTGTTTGTTCAGTTTGTTGGTTTGTGTTTTGATTTCAGTTGGTTTTGGTGGTGGTTTTATGCAAATTTTGTTAAAGATATTTGGGATCTGAGAGCATTTGCTTTTCTGTTACTTGATGTAATCAAAATTTGCAGGGTCTATTTTCTACATCCAAGATGTTCATCATAACTATGAAGTACCATTCTAGCAGACATGTCTTAAAAGGTCAGAAAAACCATGAGTCACAAGGCGACTCACCTATCCTCTGAAGTGTTTCCTCTGCTTTCACAGCTACGATACTATCTTGGGGTTGCCTGAACCCAGGTGCAGCACCTTGCATTTGACCTTGTTAAACATCATGAGATTCCCTTGGGCCCACTTCTCGAGCATGTCCAGGTCCCTCTAGATGGCATCCCATCCTTCAGGTATGTCAGAAGCACCACTCAAGTTGGTGTCATCTGCAGATTTGCTGAGGGTGCACTCAGTCCTTTTGTCTGTGTCATTAATGAAGATATTAAATCACACTGGCCCAAATAAAGATCCTTGAGGGACATCACTTGTCACTGATACCCAATGGGACTTTGAGCTATTGACCAATACCCTCTGGAATCATCTGTCCATCCAATTCCTAATCCACCTAACAGTCCACTCATTGAATCCATCACTCTCTAAAATTTGGAGAGCGGATGTTGTGGGGACTGTGTCAAAGGCTTTACATAAGTCCAGATAAATTATATATGTAGCTCTTCTCTTGTCAACTGGTGTAGTTATTCCATCATAGAAAGCCACTGGGTTGGTCAGACAGGATTTTCCTTTAGCTAAGCTATGCTGGCTGTCTAAAATCACCTCCCTGACCTCCATGTGCCTTGTCATAACTTCTAGAAGGACCTGTTCCATGATTTTCCCAGGCACAAAGGGGAGGCTGACAAGTCAGCAGTTTCCAGGGTTGTCCTTTCTTCCCCTTTTAAAGATGGATATGATGTTTCCCTTTTTCCAGTCACCCAGGACTCCATCTGACTTTATTGACTTTCTGAATATCATAGATATATACATATATCTAATGCAAAGCCAAGTAGTACCAGAAGAGAACTCACCAGCAAACATATTGAAACAAATGTAGTGATTGGCAAAACAGGAGTCTTCTGGGAAGATTCATTGAGGAACAACTGAATAACATGTCATCAACAGTAATGAGGGTCATTTTTATAAACCATACTAGGCAATGGACGTAAATTTTAGTTAAACATGAAATATTTTGTGCTAAGTTTCATAGCAACTTTCAAGTAAAATATCAATCAAAAAATCTATGACCAGTTTGTTATTATCTGGAAGGACCTGTGAAGTTGCCTTACTGGAAGCTTAACTACTTTCTACTATGAACATTGAAAAACATAATGTTATTTCTTCTGTCATTCTTTTTTTTTTTGCAGCAGATATTCAAATTGCATTTTATGTTTTATACTGTCATACACTTTTCTTTAAAATAGGATACAGAACAAAAAGTCTCATAGAAGTTATTGCTACATTCAGATTTTTACAAAACACCCACAAAATGATAGACTACACTAAAATTCTATTTTCTCGTGCATGACATCCAAATCTTGGGCAATCAAATACAAGGCTGAATTAGTGATGAATTCTTGACTATTCCCTTTCCAGATCAAATTTTTCTCTAGAATTAAAAACTGTAAACAACTATGATCAACTGGCATAACTTTATCATTTAAGAAGCTAGTATAGTTAGCCATCTCAGATCTATTTATAATTGACATAAAAGGAAGGGACATTCAGGGAGAAATTTATCTTTCTATAAAAACCATCTCATGGTAGAAAATATTCATGCCATAGTTCTTTTCGCAGCTACAAAGGGACTCTAAAGACTAAATTACGCAATACACCTGAGAAAAAGAATCATCTAAGTAACCTAAGTGGAAAACAACAGTGTATATACATTTCCCTCTGAAGCAGTCATCTAAACTCTCTTTATAGTCAATGGAGTTCTATGACTGTTTTAATCATCTACAGCACATGAAGGAGAGATGATTCATGACCTAGGTTTTCTCTTGCAGGTATAAAGAGAACTTATATAACAAGCTCAGATCAAGATGTCTAAAACTGAAAAAAAAAAAGCTGTTTTCAGCTTTGTTAATGTGAATTGATGCAATGTGATAATCACCTTTTTTCTGCCTCTGAGACTATGAAACACAGTTGTAACTTGTCTAGCTACATATATGATGTCACTTCTGAATCCTATAGAGAAAACTGATTTTTTTTTTCATGCTGCTCCAGTGAATTCAGGGAGAAAGAGGAGAGCTGGGCAAAGTCAGAGAGATTTCAGACCATAAAGGGCAACTGCTTAGGCTCCAACCTTGGATACTCAGTCCTCTCTCCACAGCCAAACTAGACAATGCCCTGAGTAATTTGGTCTCATCTCAGATCTGACTGTGCTTTGAGCAGCAATTGAACTAGAGCCATCATGAAGCCTTTTCCATCTTGAGCAATCCTGTGATCATAATATCCCAGGAAAGATGCTAAGTGAGGTCAGAGACCAAGAAATGAGGCTTTTGGAAAATATGTGAGACTGACATGTCACTTCAGCCTGAAGTAATTGGATGGATGCTTCTTTCAACTGTGGGATTGTACTTACTCTATTGTTGTTATTCCATGGGTTATACATCTTTATTTCTCATCACTGTTTTACTCTGAGAAACAGGTGATCTTCTTTCCTCCTCTTGCTCTCTCACTAATCTACTGCTGATTGTCGTATCTTCTAAAAGTTTCCTGAGAGCCTCCTCAGCAGCCACTGTTCTCCTGAGGGGGGAAAAAAAAACCAACAAAAAACCCCAAAAAAGTAGAGAATGAAAGGACTGAGATCTGGCTGATGGAAGACGGAACTGGAAGCAGTGCCTACTGTCAGTGGCATACTGAAATGTCACTGACATTTTCATCCTAATATCTATCTCAAATGTTCCCTATGTACTGTGTGTATAACAAAACAGGGATGAGTAGTCAATATTTTTGTAATTGAGCATAATAGTATAGTTTTCTTATTATGTGTAATATGGATAGTAGATTAAGAATTAAACTCCATTATACAAGTATGAAGGAAACTTACTTATTTCATTCCAGTCTACACTGTGGAATAAAATTATACTCCCAAGATTTGAATCTATAGTTGATCCTGAGAAAGAAAAAAAATATCTTTATTTGTTTTAGAGAATGCTTAATTTTGAACTTTAACCACAGTGAAATTGTTACTAAATTTCTCTACTTATTATAACTCTTCTGGACCAGCTCCCACTGACTTCTCTTCCATTTTTACTCACACAATATTGTAGGAGAAACTGTAGCAGATGTCATAAAACAGTGAGTCCTTTTGAGAATCAAGAGCCATGTATTGCTTTTTCCGCAGCTCAATTAGAAAATGATTACAGAAATTAGTAAGTGAAAATTGTTTGAATTCCTTATTAATAATGACAGTCCATTTATTTTTTGTGCCAAATTTACTATTCCATGAAAAAAAATTACTTAACACTATTGGAAAACCTTTTTTCCTCACACTGCTTCTTATGCATGGAGAGAACCATAACCACATTTATAAAGATTCACATTATCAACATCTAGGTTTTTTGTAAGACTCATTTTTCTGTTGGTATCAAAAGAGCATTGACTATTTATACCTGCTGGACAGATATAAATTACAGTTTTAAGTAATTTAGATATTTTAGGTTGTAACAGATCAGGAAATTGGTGACAGGGCAAGAGGAAATGGCCTTAATCTGTGCCCAGGGGACTTTCAGGTTGGACATCAGGAAGAATTTCTTCACTAAAAAGGGTGGTTAAGCATTGGAATGGGCTTCCCAGAGAGGTGAAGGAGTCACCATCCCTGAAGGCGTTCAAGAAACAACTGAACATGGACATGCACTTAGTGCCATGGTTAAGTTTGACAAAGTGATGCTCATTCAAAGACCAGACTCGATGATCTTGGAGGTCTTTTCCAATCTTAATGACTCTAGAAGAAATCCAAAACAAGTTGTACGTTTAATCACGTGCTGTTTGACTCACTCAACAGCACTGCTTTGCTTTATAAGATCTTTATGATCTTTTTACTATCTTTGTTCACAGATAAGCACCTAACATAGTAAGGTCATGCAGAGCCACTATAATACAATTTTTAAATTCCACTTCCGTTCTTATCAGTGAATAATTTATTTTAAAAGTCCTAGAAAGGGATTAGCTGCACACTTTCAGCAAAATGATTGTTTGCAACAGCTATTTTAAATCTTTATTTCAAAAACAAATCCAAAACCCAGTATTTTAGCTATTAGTTTTGTTTTGGTTTTTTTTTTTTAAATTTTTAAGAAATCTACCTTTCTAATGATTCACAACATGCTCTGTGATCTGAATTTTCTTGGATGGTTCTGATGGAGAAGAGAGTGAATATTTTTTCAGGTGAAATCAAAAATGCAGACAGCAAGGCAAAACCCCAAAAGTTAGCAAAGTAAAACAACAAAGAAACATTAGGCATTCAAAGGGGAAAAGCCCAACATTTTTATGAAGAAAATATGATATCGAATATTAAAGTTCAAGACAGTGGAAGCTTACCATGTATCTTCACCATACATTCTAGATGGATATTTCTGAGGTTTTATAGTGATAATAAAAGTGTGTGTTCTGTTACATATTGCAAGATAAATCAAATGAAGTCATAGCTTCCTGATATCAGAGGAATAATAAAAGAGAATTAGTGAGCTAAAATAAATGGTTTGAAATTCCAAAGGTTTTCTACTGAAAAAGAGACTGTGTTTGTTTTCCTACAGGATCCTTATAGACTGACCTACTGTCCATAATGAAAAAGATGAGATTTTTATTTGATTAATTAAATTAACATTTTGGTGTGGACTGTAATAATAATAACAAAAGCATTGAGTATCTTAAGCAGTTCTACTTTTCCATATACTGTCTATTGTCTTTTTACTAGTAACAACAACTTGAGGAAGACAGTACTGGGTTGTTCATATTCGTCTGTATGTCACATGAATTCCTTCTCTGGTATGTGTTCTGAGATAAAGATATGAATTCTGCTGTGATCTTGGTATTTCTGAAATTATCTCATACACAGAAAGAACTAGGCTGAATTAGAACTTATTACACATTATTCAAGAAATAGAAAACAGATAACTATAATCTGGGTTTTGGACTGCTTTCAAACTTGCTATTATAGGCATAAAGCAACTATGATATGCAGAGAGAAATCAGGGAGCTGTAAAGATTGAAACACAAAGATAATTAGAGATTTCAATTGCGTTTATGTATGCTGGGTAAAATTCAAGTCAAGCTGTGGGTGTTATATTTTCAGACATTATAATTTACCTTTACTTGGAGGCTCAGAGATACCATAAGAAAAAAGGAAACTCCCAATCTAATCTTGAATATCACACTAGCTGTAGTTCAAAACATATTTTTCAGATGTCATCTGTACAGTAAGATCTCAGAAAACTTCCCACATCTTTTCACCTTCCTTCCCCTTCCTTTTTCTCAATATGTTCAGATTTCTCCCGAAAGAAAACTGTGTGTAGAAAAGGAACTATGAAACACTGAATGTTGCAACCAGACTGGGGGTGGGCATGAAGGATAGGATTACAGAGACCACAATAAAATGCACTTACCACTTTTTAGATTAACCTTCAAGTCGTTATTTTTGGGACACAGTGATCAAAATATATTTTAGTTCTATATATTGTAGGAAGAAAAAGATTCACAAAGTTCACTGAAAGAGGGAACAGCATAAATGTGAGAAAGATAATTATTATGAAATTGAAAGGGTAGAATGTGTGAGTCTTAAAATGGACTTCATAATTATGGGGTAAATAGGCCTTAAAAAACAGAAGTTGCATCCAAATACGAAAGATGTAAACAAGCATAAACTTGGAAATTCAGATTTAAAACCATAGTAAGTCAGGTCAAGAAGTATGTCAAGAATATATATGCTAAAATTATAAAGGCTCATAAGAAAATCTTTTTCAAACAAATCAAAAGCAGGAGGCTTCTCAGAGAATGAAGGATATCAGTAGATGACGGAAGGTTATGAGGAACTCAAATGCAAGAAATTTGCATGAGAAGACTGCAGAAAAGAAAAGTGAATTTCTGGAATTGTGCTCAATTCAAAGGTAATCCAGAAGATTCCCACATCATGTCTTAATTTTACAGCATGACTTTGAGGAAATACTTCAAACTGGAGCTTTCATAAGTGGGATTTAAAAAAAAAATCTAAATAAGCAAATACACTGAACTGAATACAATTACATGATTTTCAACAAATACTTAACTCCAATACAAAGCTATGACGATCTTTACTACCATGTGCAATCTATTTCTTAAATCAATAGGGAGAGGAACAGAAGGTATCAAATATAACAGAACATTTAAAATGGCTATTGGTGAAAACTAAGGATTTGACTGATAGCTACCAGTCTAACTGGTAAAACCTATGTAAAAAAGGAATTAGTAAACACAGGATAGATAAAGAATATTGATGAGGAATTATAATGGGTTTCATAAAGGAAAATCAAGTCTTACTAATCTATCTGCTTTTTCAAAGTGCCATTGAGTAGGTGGATAAGTATGGTCTAATTATATTTCTATCTTCAGAAATCTTTCAACAAGCTCTCATATGAATTTCTTAAATTTGGACATTAGCTGTTCAACAGATACATAAATGTTTGGAAACATGAAAAATAGCAACTCAGTGATGTTTTCAAATAATTCAAAATTACTCACCAAGTAAATAAAAAAACAGTTGTCTGTAAGGACTTCAGGAGGATTTCTTCACAGTCAGTGACTCAAGGATAAAATACCATATGAAATGTAAAATTAGTAAGCACAGAATAATGTACACAAAAGGAAAATGAAAACACATACAAAACTTAGTTAATATTCCTAATCTCTAAATTGGGTATACAGAGAGAAGTCTTCAATCAATATTGACAGATCTCTGAGTATGTTTAATACTCATAGATTACTTGAATAAATGACTGCAATCAGGACTGTTACATTAAAAATATTGGCCATGATTTAAAACCAGAGTATGGCAGACCTAGGAAAAATGTTACGGAGAAGAACAATTAGATATATGTAGTATCTCCCATGTGAAACGTAACTGAGTCTGGAAAGACAGGAAAAATAGGATCAAGATCTGCAGCATTTTGAAAAAGAAGTGGTAAATGTGGCTAGGAATCATATTGTCTTTATTTTAACAGTAGAATTATGGGTTGAACTAAACAGCTTATCAGATATACTATAAACAAGCACTGTTTTCCTCACACAACACTTTAATACAGTGTAGAACTCTTTGGTACAGCCATTTTGGAGGTCAAAGGTCCAAATGTGTTCAGAAAAGGGATTTAACATTTCTCTGGGGTGTTTAGGCCTGTAATGGATAATAAATACAACACTTGGGGTGTAATTTTTACAGGGAGATTTTAAATGGCTAATTATTGGAAACCGAGAGTTGACTAAAAGACATATCATCCCATGCTTCCTACGTTTCCTAAGCAATGGTGTTACTACCAGGGACAGGATGCCAAATTATGTTTAACTTCAGTTTGATTCTATAGAGCAGTTCCTGTACTCTTAGTCTAATTATAAACAAAGCAAGAAAAGAAAGGTATTAAAAATAGACAGCAAGGTGGTTTAAAATATTTGGACATGCTCTTTTAATGATTTTAACATGCCCTTTTAACCATTCTGCATATGAAAGCCCTAAGCCCTTGAGTTATTAAAGAATTTTGTATCTCGGACTTATCTTCTGTCAAAATTTCTCCCTTTCATGAGATGGTGATAGAGTTATATATTTTAGGGTGAAATGTACCACTCTGAAAATATCAAATAGTCATTGTTTACAGTAAAGGAAATGTAAGGAAATTCTCCTAGAATTAGACAGATAGCCTTTAAATACTTTTACTGTACAAAATTGAGCCCATTCAAGAAAACACGTGCCTTGAAAATGTGGTACAGACGATAGAGATAAATGTCATGTCAAGTGCATAATGAAATCCATGGGAACTAAAAGCTCCATGGACTCACTTTGCTAGGAGCCAAACACGTTAGTCTTGGGAGTCAGAGCTTTACAGAACAGAAAACTTACACAGAAATACAAAAACACCAAAAAAAGTCATGAATCATTTCTAGCAGTGGTTCTTCTGCTATCTCACATAATGAATATCTCTGTCAAAACACTTGCTGAGACAGTAAAAGCAAAGTACCCTGTAGCATGGTTTCTTAATTTCTGAGTATTGTTAAGCGGGTCATGGGTGATGAAAATTGAAATGACATAAGAAGGATCATCATCATCATCATGGC
>VXBX01007104.1:23597-36205 GCA_013400415.1 Scytalopus superciliaris
ATTTGCTGCGATGGCACAGGGAAAAGCCCCCCCTGGGCCCCCCAAACTCTGCCTCTCCAGTGCCGTGTCCGAGGGAGCCGCGACACGGGAATTCTGGGCTGCTTTGAGGTGTCCCCATCCCTGAGCTGGCCCGGGGCTCTCCCTGCTTAAGCCGGGCTCTCAAAGCTCGCTCTGCCCAGGGGAGGAGCTTCCCATCCCTGGGCAGCGGTGCCGGAGGGTTTGGATGAGGAGGGAGAAATTCCACCCCCTTCCCCACCCCGGGAACGAGTCTCAATATCAAGTCCAGCTATTTCACGTTTTATTTAATCTCTGATGCTTTATTTTTTTAATCCTGATTTCAATGGCAAAGTGATTTTTTTTTTCTCTTGGGGGTGGGGAGGGGCTTCTCTATAAATGTTTGCATGAGTCTCATTGTGATTTGTTTGCACTTTAGAACGTTTTGTGCCATTATAAATTTGCATTTTATTGTATTTATAATTTAAAGATGCATAGACGGGAGAGAGAGTTTTGGGGGGTTTTGTTTTTTTCTTTTTTGGTTGTTTTTTTTTTTTTTTTTTTTTGGTCTTGGAATNNNNTTTTTTTTTTTTTTTTTTTGCTGAGTACTGGAATAAACAGTGAGCATATCTGGTATATGTCATTATTTATTGTTTAAATTACATTTTTAAAGCTCAGTGTGTTCATATAAAGGTTATTTGAAACATATCATAGTAATGAGAAAGATGCAAGTTATTTTCTTTGCTTATTTTTATAATTAAAGATGCATAACATAATGAGGCCTATGTTGGATTTTCTTCTGCAATGAAATAAAGTGTCAAATTTAAGGGTTTTTTGTGTCTGAGTCTTTTATTGAGCCTTTTATTGAGTGGTTGTGGTGCCAGCAGAATGAGAGTTGGACTTACCAGGGACACCTCCCACCACCCCAGGCTGCTCCAAGCCCTGTCCAGCCTGATCTCCCTCTTGTTTTATGGAGCAGCTTAGAAATTGATTTCAGAAGGGCTTCTGTTGAAATCCCCTTTTAGTACCAAAATCAGAACTTACTCCTTTGACACGACTTTGGGAGGATAATGCCGTAGTGGAACACCCCACCAGGGAGCTTTAGGGGCTCAGCACAGCAGTTGCCACCCTGTGCCATGTCACCCAACAGCCCAGGGGGCCCTGCCATGCATGGCACCCATTTTTCCCTTTGCTCTTCCCCTTCCACCTGCTTTTCCAGGACTAGGAATCCTCAAATCCCACAAACCACCCCCACCCCTCTGCAGAAGCCAAAGCAACAAAGGGGAACAACATCCCATTGGAGAGGACAGGAAATTTCGGGACAACCATTCCAGTGGTAGAAGCCAAGGCAGGTGTGCCCTTCCTTGGAAACTGCGCAGGTGCCACACCCCCCGGAGCTGCTCTCACACTAATTGTGTCATTAATAACCTCTCTAAGTTAATTACTATCAATACAAGGCACTGCTCATATGGAATTTATTATTATTTAAGGTATTATTCTATAATATGGTTGTTAATACTGTTATTTTTATTATTTAAGTATTCTGGTAGGTTATATATTCTATTCTATTATGTTATATTATATTATATTATATTAATTATTCAATTTTTAATCCACTATTATGCCACTATTATTCAGCTATCATTATTAATGTAATTACTTGCATTGTTATATATATTATTTGTTATTATTTGTGGCATTATATAACATTGTTGATATTTTAATTATTATCTTATTTTAAGCGTTCTGCTATGTTACATATAATATATATACTGTTTATTATTTTGGTTTTTATTATAACATTATTGTTATTACTGTATATAATACTCTTTATTATTTTTGTTATCATAACATTGTTATTGCTGTGATTGAAAATATTATTGTTGTTGTTAACATCATTATTATTATTATCCACAGTATTATTGACATTATTGCAAATTCCATGGGACACTTTTACCATTCCGTTTGGCCAAGACCCAAAGGCCGTGATTGAATTGATGTTCTTGCCTTGTGCTGTTATTTTTTGGGAGTTTCAGGTTGAAACAAGGGGGAAAATCCCGATTTTCCTGGTCCTCCCCATTCCTGCTGCTCTGGGGACTGGGAGGGAGGAGGAGGGAGAGCAGCAGGGGAGGAGGGTGATCCCCGCCACTTCCAGACTGGCAGTGAAATTTGGGACCAGCCTTCCCTTCCTGCCTCCTGTGAGCTTGGAAAAATAAAAAACAAGGACAAAACCCCCCAGCCTTCCACAGCAATAATAAAGGACATTGTCTTTGCTGTCGTGATTCAGCCACTCCGGGCGGGAATATGAAAGGAGTTAAAAAAAGAGGAGTGAAGCAGGAGGCTAAAAATACAATCAAAGTGCAACCAAAGGGCCTCTGGGTGGTGCTTCCCACCAGGAAGGGTCGGGAGGCAGAGGGAAAAGCTGCAGAAATGCAAATAAATGCGGATTTTCTGGGATAAATCAGGGGATTCACAGTCACAGGACCCCAAGTTATAAAATGCAACATATATTTATTATATATAATTCAGTGTAAAGCAGAGCCAAATTAATCTGATGGGTTTAGGGGTTTGATTTAGGCTTGAAATCCTTCTCAGCCAGAGGATCATGGAATGGTTTGGGTTGGAAAGGGCCTTACAGACCCTCCAGTTCTGCCCCCCTGCCGTGTTCAAGGTGCCATCAGAGGGATGGATATTCCACTCACAGTGCTGTTCAACAGCGCAAGGCACTCACAAAATAGTCCTTTTCCCAACAAATCCGCCTTTTCCAAGCCCTCCCTCGCTCCCTCCCAGTGCACAAACCTGGATTTCACAGGCTGGTTCCTCCCCAGAAAGGCCAAAATGGGGGTTAAAGGAACATCAGAGAGACTTTGTGTAACCCCCCACCCCGATCCCAGCCGTGGAGAGCCTGGAGAACCTTGGGCAGAAAATACCTGGGAGAGACACGAGTTTTATTCCAGACACCAGCTGGAAAAACCAGTAAAACCTGTATGAGCTCATGTGGGGGGAATGTAATTATTTTCACACAGACAGGATTTTTTTTTCCTCTTTTTCCCCCCCTTTGGTTTTTATTTTTAAGCAGAGTGAAACTCCAGCATAGCCCAGATTGGAGCACCAAAGGATGATCTTTGTTTCCTGCCCCTTCCCGATGCCCCCTCCAGCCTTTTCCCTGCTCCAGATGGATGTGAGTCCAAACCCACAAAACCAAACTGGCCATACTGGTTATTTAGAGAGAGAAAAATCAAGCTGGGAGAAAATTCCACTTGATTCCCTTGAATTTCCTTCAGGGTTATTTTCCAGCTGCAGGCTTGGAGCGTTTCGTGCTGCAAAAACAAATCCCTGCTCTTACCTGGATGGGCTGTTTGGCTTGGAGGATCCAACCAGCTCCCTAAAATCATCAACCAACCCCAGTTTGGTGCCCAAACCTCAGCAGGGTTCTGCTCTCCCCTGGGGAATTCCGAGTGTCCCATCCAGCAGAAAGAGCCCAGCTATTTATTTTTATTGCTGTGCTGATAATTAATCCAAAAAAAAAAAAGACTTTTAAACCCCCATCTCCTGAGCTGAATATCCCATTTAACCTACTCTCTTCCAGTTGAAAGCCATTTTGCAGCAGCTCAGGCTTCCATCTAAATACCAAAATACCCTCTGCTTGGATATTCCTGCTAGAAAAAAATCATGTGTTTCCCCTTTTCCCTGAATTTCCAACAACTGGCCCAGCAGACACCACCAAAAGGCCGGGAGCAGCACATCCCATGGCATGGCCAGGCTCTGGCAAGGCACACGGCCGTTTTTTTAGCACCCCCTGATGGGCACAATACGGTTGGATGAATAATACAGTGATTTTCCCAAACTCCGTGTGCTCTGGCTGCTCGTCCCCAGGCTGGAAATGTTGATTTAATGCTGTCATAAGTTTCTCTCTCACCACGTTCAGTGCCCCCGAGTGCCTTAGAACAGCCAAGCCAACAGTCCCAGTTTCTGCCACCTTCACCATCCCAGCTCAGCTCCCCAAATCCCCTGGGACAACCCAAACTGAGCCAAACTAAGGAGAGGATTGTTTCGAGGGAAGCAAACATGGAGATGTTCCCCCTTGGGGAGGCATTTCAGGCTCCCAGCTCAGCTGCGATTTGATTTAAAGATAATTATTGCTGAAATGTCAAGAATCCGGGATTCGGGCGTTGTGGCAAAGGGCAGAGCTGGAGCTCGGTGTTAATTCCCACAGAATTCCCACCTGGCCGTGCCGCTGGGAACGGGGCCGTGTCAGCCCTCGCCCAGCTTCGCTCCGCAGCATTTCCAAGGCAGCTCCGGGGCCCTCGGGAAGTGATGAAGAAAGCGAAGGAAACAAAAGCAAAGTCAGAGAGTCCCGATCGCGCTCACCGCCTTCCCCCAAGGCGGTTACTCAGGGTCCCCTTGGAAGCAGAGCTCGCGTCACAGGATGGCACCTGAAAAGGGGGAATCACCGGCATTCCAGCCCGGATTCCAGGCGGAGGGATGGGGGGACTGNTGGGGGCAGAAAGAAGTGGGGGGTCTGGGGCAGAAGGGAAGAGGGGGATTTGGGGCAGAGCCTCATCTCTGCCAACCCTTGTGTGGTTCCTCAGCCACTGGGATCCCAGTGCAGCCACCTCTCACTCCCCGTGCTCCCCAGTGCTGCTACTGGGATGGCACTGGGTAGCCAGAAACCCAAGGCTGGGCCTTAAACTTTCCCCCAAAATGGGCTTGGGACACTTCAAAGCTCATCCAGCCCCTCCCCAGCCCCTCTCTCACTCACTCCCAAAAACCCGCTCTCCAGTGTCACAAACCCCCACATCTCAGAGCAAACAGGCAGCTCAAAGGTTGATTTCTCCCTGTCCTCCCAAAGGGCCAGGGGGATTATTTGCTCTGCCCCTCCCGGGGGGCTCTGCTGTGTTCTCAGCTGGTTCCTTCGCCCCCGGGCCGGGGCACAGCCTGACGTCACCCTGAGCTGCACCCCCAGCTCCCACTTCTGCTGGCAGAGCTCTAAAGATAGATCCCAGCACAGATTACCAGCCCTTGCTGTATTAATAGGAGGCAGCTGCTCTTTAAAGAGGCTTTTAAATAAAGAAAGAAACTTTGGTGTATTTTTAAAAGCCTTTTAAGTGAGCAGAGCTCCCCCTCCTCTCTCTCGTGCCCCTGCGAGCACCCCAGGGATGGGTTGGCCCTGGAGGGTCCCGTTTGGGCACCCTGCTTGTTCAGGGGCAGCTCTCCTAGCTGTCATGGGCCAGAGCACTGCCCCATCCCTTCCCCATCCCAAAGGGACAGTGGTGGCAAGTTTGTGGAGCAGGAAGGGATGTTCCAGTGTTCCAACCCGTCCACGTGCTGCCAGGCCAGCTGAGAGCAGCAACCTCCCAAAAACAGCCACTGGCAGAGCTGCTTTCAAGGAATTGTAGAGCTGGATCCAGAGGGATCATCAAATCCAACCCCTGGCCCTGCACAGACACCCCAACAATCCCCCCCTCGTCCCTGTCCAAACACTCCTGGAGCTCTGGCAGCCTTGGGGCTGGGACAGAACCCTGGGGAGCCTGGGCAGTGCCAGGAATGCTCAGAGAGGTGCCCAAAGCAGCAAGAGCAGGGCAAAGCCATCCCAGGGGCTGTGAGATGGTAGGTGGGGCCTCTTCCACACTCTGACACCCCACAGACCCCCAGCTCTTCAGTGGGGCCACAGTGGAACCAGCTGGGGCTGCTGATCCCAAATCTGGACACCTTGGCACAGGCAGGACCTGCTGGGGGACAGGAGGAGGGAGGATTCCACCCTGGGCACCCCCGGCAGGAGCCCTGTGGTCCTCCCATCCTTGTCCCTCTGCTGGGTAACATCATCTCCCTCTTGGCTGAATAATGGAGTGAAACCTTAGCTGGGCTGCTGAGCCTGAAAACAAACCCTCGAGCACAGCTCGGGCTCCTGCTGAACTCAGCCAGGGCTGGGGTACCCTCTGAATCCCACCGGGACTGGAGTCGGGATAATCCCGCTCTCCCAGCCACCAGGAGGATGTTTCCAACCCTTAACACACACAATTCACACACTTGTGTTCTCAAGGAGGCTCTTCCTTTTGGCAGCCCTTCAGCTGGAAGCGGAAAATCCCAACTCCCCCCGGAGCCGTGTCACTCATCAGGAGTTTTTCATTTTTTTTTTATTAAATTAAACACCAAAAAAAAGGACGTCACAGCCACCAAGCCCACATGGGCTGCTTGGATTGACCTCCAGCTGCTTCTGCACGTCTCCCACCCCTGCTCAGGAAGTTGCTCACAGCCAGTTTATATGTTTTAAGGGTGGGGAGGTTGACAAATAGGAAATCTAGGACATGTAATAGCTGATAACACATGATGCATTTCCCCCTGCCCTGTGAATTATTTGAGGCTGTGTTTTATTTAAGCATTATCATGCCTGGGGTTTCAGCGTGGGGCATCCACAGATGACATCAGAGGGACAGAAAATGAAGCAATTCTCCTGGTTTTAGGAGTTTATTGAAGCCAGATATTTGAAGTTACGTTCTCGGGCCACTGTCCAAGTGATCTTTCTTCAATCTAAATAAACAAACCCAAACCAAAACAAACCCCAAATCCAACAGATGTGGCCAGAGTTCCAAAGCAGGAATTAAACCCGAGCACATCTGCCAGGCCCACTACACCCAGTAAAAACCAGTACTACGGAACAGTGTGCAGAGCTGGATCCCTGGGGGGGATGCACAGAGGGTGGGGGTACAGGAGGAACCCCCTTTTTTCCAGGGAAATTGCTGCACTTTGGGGTTCAGAAAGGTGGGGCCCTTTTTAAAAACCTTTTTAAGGGTTTTACGGCACATTTTTCACCAGAATCCTTTTATATCATTATTACCTCTCCTTTGCAGCTCAGAGGGTGGGGGAGGATTTTACACCCCACTGGAAGCTGTGGGGGCACAGCTGGGCCACACACTTGGGATCCTCCTTTGCCTCCTGAGCATCAAACAGGCACAGACCAAATTCCCCCTTCCCCGAGGAGCATTCCCATCCCAAACATGGAATCACTGAATGGGTTGGGTTGGAAGGGATCTTAAAGAGCATTTAATTGCACCCCCTGCCATGGGCAGGGACATCTCCCACTATCCCGGGTTGCTCCAGCCTGCCCTTGGACACTCCCAGGGATTCAGGGGCAGGCACAGCCTCTCTGCCCACCCTGTGCCAGGGCCTGCCCACCCTCTGAGTGAGGCAGAACTTTGTATTTCCCATCATGATGCTCCAACCCTAAAGGTGGGAGAGCTGGGAATGTCTGGGAGCTGCAGAGGAGGCTGGAAGGGCCCCGTGTGGGTCACTCACTGTGGTGGCTCCAGCTGTGCCCTCAGCTCGCTCTCTCTGCAGGGGGATGTGCTGGAATACTTTTTTTCCCCCAATTATTTCGTTCCCAGCAGCTCAGCCACGGCTCTTGTGCCATCTGCTGACCAAAGGCTCCCACCACACCCAGCGCCCACCCCCTTCCCTCGCCTGGCTCCCACCTCCTGCTCCGCCCTGACCTGAAAAGCCCCTCTGGGAATTGGGATAAATCCCAGAAAGCCCAAAGAGGAGAATATTCAGCTCCTTGCTCACCCCTCTGCAGCCACAGGGGAGAGGAGGGTGGGGAAATGCACATTTCAGAGCTGGGGGTTTTTTGGGGGGAAAGGAAGGTGGAAGAAGGAACGGTCTGACCAAAACCTCCAGGTGTAGGAAAGCAGAACATTCCAGGTTGGAAAAGACCTTTAAATCGTCAAATACAACCATAAATCCAACAGTCCAAGTCCCAGTGCTGGGAAGGGGCTGCCCAGCAGGAACCGCTGCAGGGCAGTTGTTCAGCCCTTGCTAAGCATTCACAGCCCAGTACAGCCCAGTACAGCCCAGCACAGCCCAGTACAGCCCAGCACAGCGATGCTGCAACACGCAAAGAGGTAGAGATTCGCCTGCCAGCTGCAGACCCTCTGCATTCCCTCCTCCCCACGGGCACGGGCGGGGGAAGGAGCAGGGATGCTCCCGCCAGCTGCCTCCTCACAAAAGTGGCAGACAAGTACCGAGAAGGCAATTTTCTGAGCCCAAATCTCCTCCATCTGCCAGCACCGGGGGGACACTGAATTATTCATGGCACTTCACCAAAATAATCCCGTCTGAAAATAACCCCTGTGCTTAAAAGATGCTCCGAGCACTTTTAACACCGAGCGGTATTCTTATCTCCCGAGCGTGACACAGCAAAGCCCTAAAAATCAGCGAGTCCTCCCGCACCCCTCACCGACCCGCAGCTCTGGAGCAGCGGGGCTGGAGCAGCACAGGGGGGATTATTTTCACCCTTTCAGTCCTCAGGTTTATAGTTTAAAGAAGAAGAGCTGCACATCTCGGCTGCCCAAGCAGAGGGCACTGCTGGCTCATGATTCGGGGTTCTGCTACAGGGGTTAAAGTCAATCCCAAAGTCCCTCCGGCACAGCAAAGCTCTCGCTTAGCGGATAGCGCTGAGAAACTCTCTTTCCGCTTAATCCCTTTGATTCCAACAGGTCCCCAAAAAATCCAGGAATAATGGGTAAAAAAATGGTGCTAAAATCAGGTTGAACAGAGCAGTGACACAGAGCACCAGGGAAGTGCCGACTGGGCTCAAAATGGATAAAATTTCGTATTTTTATCCCACAGATTCTGAAACAAAGCCCATTTTCCTGCCTTTTCCACGCCCTGCTGTCTATTAGAAAGCCTTGGAGAGGGAATCTGCTTCCCCTCCCTCTCCTGCAGCTCACTCTGCCATCCCTTCCATTTTCTCTGCTTTTTGCTTTATTTCACTGCTGAAAAAGGACAGAAAGTAACTGGGGAAAAGCAGAGGGTGTAGAAAACCCTTTTAAATTTAGTTTCAGCTGCATCAAAGCATTCGAACTCCTCAGAGGTGTCTATACCTGTGCTCTGTGCTTGCAACACCTCGTGCATCCCCCTCGCTCATTACTCCCTTTATTCCCATTATATTGCAATTATTCTCATAGTAAATATTCCCGTTATTTGAGCACTTTAAAAACCAAACCTCCCGGCAGGACAGGAGTGCTGGGAGGGGTTGGCCGCCCCATCATCCTCCTGGCAGGCAGAGTCAAGTTTCCAGGGCTTCGGATGCTCATCCGACATCGCACCGGGATCTTGATGCATCCCAGAAATCAGATACTTTGGGAGCTGCAATTGCGCTCGTGCCACAGAAATCCTCCCGTAAAATCCCGAGCAGCTTTCTCCTGATTTCACCTAACCTAGTTAAGAGGAGGAGTAATGTCCCTGGAGGGCTGGAACGAAATGACCTCCTCGCTCCCAAAGAAGCCGCTGATTTATGGTGGCTCGCCATGGATCCTCCCCGTCTCCTTCCCGGGAATTCCCCGGGGGTGGCTCCTGCCCAAATGTGTCTGCCAAGAGCCGCGGTCCGTCCGCAGNGATAATAATGATGTGTTGTATATAATAACTAATAATTGGTATAATTAATAAAAATTGATGAACTAATCTAAATTAAACTACACTAATCCTGCCCTGCTCCCAGCTACTAAAATCCATTTTCCTTCACTGTCCCCCGACTCAACCCACCCAGTGCCTCGTCCCTGAGAGCCAAACCCAGCCTCCCCATTAATCTCGGAGTCATTAGGGGCGGATAAAGGTACTTACCCCAATTCCTTCCTGCTCGTCTCGATCCCAGCCAAGCATTTCGCTTCGGCGCCGCCGCCTCCCGCCAGGGACGAGGTGTAAAGTTACTGCCTGTTTGCTCCTGCCTTTTGGTGCTCCCAGCCCCAAACAAGCCCCATTTAGACGTGGCAATGAATCCAGCCGGGAATGCGAATCGGCTGCGCGGGTGGGACACAGCCCTGGCCTTGGAGAGGGGGTTTGGAGGAGGTGATTTGGTGATATAATAATAATATATAAAATAATACCAGTAACAGGCCAAAATACTTCAAATAAAATAATAATAACACCGCCCAAACAGCCCAATTAACACCTTTTGAAGCACTTCTCTTGAAGCGAAGGCAAACCCGTATTCCGGTGCTGTAATTCCTGACGGAGCAGAGCTGATCCTGTGCTGGATGGTCCTCCTGGCATTCCCTCCTTCATTTANATCGGGTTTGGGGGCTGCGGGGATGGTTAATGAGCCTCATCCAAGCCTGCGGATGCCTCGGAGGCTGCTCTGCCAGCAGGGGAGGGCTGGATGTGACCCAGGATGGTCGCTGATCTAAAATAAGTATTCCATTTTAGCACTTAATAAGTTATTATGAATTTTACATATTGTTATGGTATTATATTTCATTACAGTGTTGTAGACTATTATAAGAGAATACAAACTATATTAATAATATATTATATATGATAATAATGATGTGTTGTATATAATAACTAATAATTGGTATAATTAATAAAAATTGATGAACTAATCTAAATTAAACTACACTAATCCTGCCCTGCTCCCAGCTACTAAAATCCATTTTCCTTCACTGTCCCCCGACTCAACCCACCCAGTGCCTCGTCCCTGAGAGCCAAACCCAGCCTCCCCATTAATCTCGGAGTCATTAGGGGCGGATAAAGGTACTTACCCCAATTCCTTCCTGCTCGTCTCGATCCCAGCCAAGCATTTCGCTTCGGCGCCGCCGCCTCCCGCCAGGGACGAGGTGTAAAGTTACTGCCTGTTTGCTCCTGCCTTTTGGTGCTCCCAGCCCCAAACAAGCCCCATTTAGACGTGGCAATGAATCCAGCCGGGAATGCGAATCGGCTGCGCGGGTGGGACACAGCCCTGGCCTTGGAGAGGGGGTTTGGAGGAGGTGATTTGGTGATATAATAATAATATATAAAATAATACCAGTAACAGGCCAAAATACTTCAAATAAAATAATAATAACACCGCCCAAACAGCCCAATTAACACCTTTTGAAGCACTTCTCTTGAAGCGAAGGCAAACCCGTATTCCGGTGCTGTAATTCCTGACGGAGCAGAGCTGATCCTGTGCTGGATGGTCCTCCTGGCATTCCCTCCTTCATTTAGGGGTGAATTTTCAACTCCTGGGGGAGAAAAGAAACCCCCAGGCCGGACTTTGTGTGGTTTCCACCCGGATTTGGTGTGTGGAACGATTCCAGGCTGTGGTTTGTTGGGAAGGGCTGCAAGGGCAGGAGATTCCAGCCCGAGGAGTCTGGGCTGGTTTAACGGGCTGCAGTGTTGTTCTTTTATGGAATTAGGAATTCTGGGGTCTGGGCAACAATCAAAAAAGACCCCAAAAAATCCACCTCAGAGGAAAGCAAAGGCTCTCTAGGAGGAAAGAGACCCCTGAGCAGGGCCTGGGCTTTCCCCCACCAAAGGGATTCAGCAGATGCTGAAGGGATGTTGCACCAGGAGCCCACCAAGGCATCACCTCAGTGTCAGACCCTCCCAGGGAGGTGAACTCGGTGCTCCCCACGGTGTGTTCAGTCATAATTCCCACTTTCCACCCGAGAACAGGAATCATGGGATCATAGAAAGGCTTGGGCTGGAAGGGACCTTACAGATGTCCCGTGGGTGTCAGAGCACACGGGGCTGAAACCACGGACTGGGGGGGCTGGGAACAAACCCGCGTGTTCCACAGAAACCAGGGCTGCCCTGTGGGGCTCCGAGCACTTTCCTCCCCGAGCCACTGTATTTATTTTCCCTCCTGTTGCAGCCCCTCACTTCCTTGCCTGCGTTCGGGTGGTTTATTTATTCAGCCTCCCCTCCCAGCCCGGTTTGGCTATTTCGGTGCTGCGGGAGATACCGACCCAGCCCAGACAGAAACGAGCCCGGCTCTGTCAGGGCTATCAGCAAACACCAACCCCTGAGGCCAGTCAGGAATTTTAATTGAAATCGCCGGTCCCCGAGCTCAGATAAGGCCGAGCATCACCCCACGGGGTACCAGGACCCCACCCCGCTCCCCAAACTCCTGCGGGGTGCCCCGGCCCCTCTCCGTGCTCTGGCGCGGCTCTGCCGGCTCCGTGCCCGCCCATGGAGGCAGCACTGGGACATACTGGGAGGGAACTGGAGCCCGGAGCTGTCCCCACGTCGCGAGGGCTCTCCAGCATCCCCCCCCTCCCGCAGGAGCTTGGTGGTCTGCGCTCCTTATCAGCCCTTATCTCCCGAAGCCGCTCGCTAATGTGACCTTAATGGAGCTAAATCGACTCGATTTGTTTTATTGCGGCTTAGCCCAAACCCCACCAGCCCTTTCCCCCCGCCCTTCCCGCTTCCCTTGTTTTGGAAACACAGAGGGAAGGGGCTGCTCCTTCCCCGGAGCTCGGGGGGCAGCGCATGGGGAGCCGGAGCATCCCGGGCGGCAGGGAGAGCCCTCCGGGGGACCGGCCCTCGTTCCGCTGCTCCCCGAGACCCCCCGAGGACCCCCCCGGGCCCGGTGGGGGCGGTGCAGGGTCAGAGACGGGAGCGGGGCTGGGAGCGCTCGGTGGCTGCGACCCCCCCGCGCCCCCCGGCGCCGGGAGATGCTGCCCACCCCCTTCTCGGTGAAGGACATCCTCAACCTGGAGCGGCCGGAGCCTGCGGGGGCACCCCGCGCCCCGCCCGGCCCCCGCACCGCCCGCAGCCCCGACGGGCAGGACGAGCCGCGGCCGCGTGAGTGACCCTCTCGGGGTGTGGGGTCGGGGCGCGGCGGGGCATGGGGGGGG
>VXBX01007104.1:44035-65478 GCA_013400415.1 Scytalopus superciliaris
TATCCTGTCCCTATTCCTTATCCTATCCTATCTGTATTCCTATCCCCATCCCACTCCTCTCTCCATCCCATTCCTATTCCCATCCTATTCCTTATCCTATCCTATCCTATCCTGTCCCTATCCCTCCCTTGGATCTCTGTTCCCATGAATCACACCCTGCCACGAACCAACCCCCTTCCCAAGCCACCCGGTGGGATTCACACCACGAATCCAAAACATTCCCAGGAGAGCCCCAGCCCCTCCCTTTCGAAGCCGAGTGTTTTGGGGTAACTCCCGTTCTCCCCGCAGCGCCCGCCGTGGAGCCGTTCCTGCTGGAGTGTGACCCCGCCCTGCCCGCGGCCCCCCGGCCCCCCAAGCCCCCCAAACGCTCCCGGGCCGCCTTTTCCCACAGCCAGGTCATCGAACTGGAGCGGAAATTCAGCCACCAGAAATACCTGTCGGCGCCCGAGAGAGCCCACCTGGCCAAGAACCTGCAGCTCACCGAGACCCAGGTGAAGATCTGGTTCCAGAACAGGAGGTACAAGACCAAGAGGAAACAGGTGACAGCGGAGCTGGCCCGGCTGGACACTCACCTGGGCGGGCACAAAGTGCCCGAGCTGCCCGGGGCATCTCTGCTCGCCCTCAGGGCCGCCTGGCCCTACCTGCCCTGCCTCTACTACCTGAATGGCTGGAGCCCCTCCTGGTAGAAAGTGCTTTTTTTTAACCGGAAAACGTCAGGTTTTCTTTAAGTTTTGGGGGGTTTAACACCGTGTCGCCCTTTCTAGTGCTAATTAGGGGAGGGGTTTGCAGTAAACGGGGTGTCTTCTAGTTCAGCACAAACGTCTTGTCACTATGGTAAAATAACATTAAAAAAAAGCCAAAAAAAAAAGCCAAAGACTTTAACTTTTTAAGCATTAAAATAAAGTCTTTAATTCGAGCTGGTTTATTGCAGTGCTCTGGGGTCACCCAGAGAAGCTGTGGCTGCCCCATCCCTGGAAATGTCCAAGGATGGGGTTTGGAGCAGCCTGGTCCAGTGGGAGGTGTCCCTGCCCGTGGCAAGGGGTGGAATAGGATGATTTAAAGTCCCTCCCACCCCCAAACATTCCAGGATTCCCTAATTTGCAGCTTTCAGGGGCAGAGAGGGCTGATCCAGCCCCAGAGACAGCGACTCCCAAACCCCCTCTGAGGGCAAAACTCAAACTGCTCATACTGGGCTGGCATGACCCACCCCCAGCTGGCTGAACCAAAAATCAGGCTTAAAAAAAGGCCCAAGATCACATTTCTGCCATTAACACCGTAATTCCTAATGATTTTCAAGCCCCCCAAGGTTTTGTGTGCTGTGGGGCAGCACCTCAACCTCCCCCCGGGGCAATACATGGAAATTTGGGGAGAATGAAACTGCTTTGTGCAACAGGAAGGGCCTGATGGTGTTGGGGGACGTGGAATTTTGGGGGCTGAGGCTGGGAAGGGGCAGTGCCAGGTGCCCCCAGCCAAAGTTGCCCCTCTGCCCTCGATGCCAAGGCTGGTGGTGCCTCAAGAGCCCGGAGAAGCCAAAGCAGAACAGGCACAATGGGGCAATGACAGATGAGTTTTGCATATCCGGGTGTTGGCCCTGCTGGAACATTCCCTGTTTCAAAAGGCAGCAGCTCCAAGAGTTCAGCTCCCACAGCAGCAAATTCCCTGCCTGCAGGTGGAATTCGGGGGCTGGGAGGTCCCTTCCCACCTAAAGCATTCCAGGATGCTGTGAAATCACCCCAATTCTAAAAGATCCCTACAAGTCATTTTTTTTAGAGAATAAACTCCTATTTGCACTAACAGAATAGATATTTTAATTTTTTTTAATTTCTTTTTTATAACTCATCATACTTAAAACTTTAGATGCCACTAATTCCATGGGAAAAGCATAGAAATAAATAAAATCAAAGCTGGTTTTTTTTCTCAGCAAAGCTCTGCTGGGACAAATTGAACCTTCAGAAATGAAAATACAAGGAGGTTTTTTTTCCCCTGTGAACCTCCCCAGAAATGTCCCTGTGGTGCCTCTTTGCTCCAACAGGGAATTAAAATCCTCAGTGCTGCCGTTCCCTCCTGCTGCAGGGAAATACAGGCAATTAAGTAACTTTTAAAAACTGCCTGGATTTGTCCCTTTTCACAAGATTTTTGGGGGAACTGCTCTGGCTCTTGCAGCAAAAGCAAAGCTGCTGGGGGGGCGGATGAGGCAAAATTGCAGGGCAGGGAGGACAGGGAGAGGAGAACACACAAACTGGAGCCCTTTGCAGGAGACAGGAATTTTCTCTTGCTATCAAAGCTCCTCTCTGAGTCTGGAGGACACTCAGTGGCTTCCTAATTGTCTCAAAGTAACTTTTAATATCTCCAGATAACATTTTTCGCCCAGATGCTCCCGGTTTTTAGGGGGGAAGGACATCTCCCCTCCACTGTTGCAATGTTTCAATCCCTGCTCCTTTATCCACTTACCCACTCCTTGGAACAACAAAAAGCTCTTTATGGCCTCAAAGTCAAGTCCTGGCCGGGCACAAACTCCCCCTGGCAGCACCTCCTGCAGAATTCCCACATCCACACCCTTGGGATGCTGCTTAAATCCATTATATTTGCACTAAATCCACTGGAAAAGAGCTCTGAGCATCCCAGAGCTGCCCCTGGAGAGGGATCATCTTTGCACAGACAGGGATGGGAAGGTTGCTCTGGGCAGGACCGAGCTGGGCTGGGAAAATGAGATAGAAACTATGAAAATTCGATAGAAACTGGATTCCTTGGATGCTTCTTTGGGAAAATGCTTTTGTCACAGCTCTTTTTCCTCCTGCTGATGCTTTCCAAGCAGTCAGATCTCCTCCTTGTGCTCCACATCCCAACAGCTCCCCCCACACTTTGCTGCCCCGGTGCAAATAGTCGCTATTTTTGTACATATTTTTTTGATACTGTTTTATCTGATGCTGTTTTATGATCCTTTGGAATAAAGAGAGCAGAGTCTTTCCTAAAAACAAGCTGCCTCTGTGGGTTTTTATCCTGGGCTTTGGGGTTTCCGAGTGTCCCACCAGCACCAACAGTGACACCCACAACTCGCTGGGGTGAGTTTTGTGTCAGAACTTCTCCCAAGCACCATCTCAGGTGGAAAATCGTCATCCCTCACTATTTTTAGGTGCTCCATCCCTCATCCAGTACCCTCCAATCCTATTTAGCATCCCATGAGCACAACACAGGTGAGTATTTGCCCAAAGTAAGAGCTTAGAGGTGAAGTATTTTCTTTATCACCCCCAAATTCATTGTAATCCCACAATTTAAGCACAATCACAGTGACCTGTAGGATTTTCCACCACAACCACAGCTCCAGGTTACTTCTGCCTCCGCTTCCGAGTCCTGCAACCCCAGTCAGGGGCAGCATTAGCACCATAATAAGGAGAAATTAACCTGGAGCTGTTGGTGTGAACATTCCCCTTGTGCAGAGGGGGAGATGGACCACCCTTAGTCCCAACTGCTCATCCATCCCTCCCTCCCTTCTCCTGGAAGCAGCAGCTCTTCCCAAATGAAAAATGAGCTTCAATCACTGTGGTTCCTTTATGGACACAAGATACACTTCCAGTTGGTTTTTCCTTCTTCTTTTTTCATTCCAAGCACAAAGCACGAGGACACAAAAAAAGGGGCCGACCCGTTTGGAGAAGCAAATCACCGGGGAGTGTCAAGGCATTAATCACCCCAAGGGAACACCTTGGCAGGGCTTCCCAGGGATAAATATCCCCTTGATTAATAGAGAATAGGAAAATCCCACCCCTGAGTGTGGGGACGTGGAGTTCTAATGGGCCTCAACGAGGCAGAGCTGCTGTTTGTCCCCAGGAGGGAACAGAAAGAGGCAGTTGGTGTCTGTCAGTGCGAGTCGCGCTCGGCCGCCAACGCATCCATCAGGATTAGAGAGTGTCCACACGGCCCCCCCGGGCCAAAGGGTTTCTTTAAAGCTGAAAAAGAAAAAGCAAAGACAGGCAGAGGAGGCGTAATGTAACTGTTGACGAGCATTTGCATGCAATAAACCGCATTCTTGGCAGGGAACTGCGGGGTTGGAGCCAAGAAAAAGCTTCGACTTGAGCTACGCAAGGTTTGCAACGGCGAGCAGTGGGAACGAGGCACAGGGAGCTGGAGAGGGTGGGAAAGGCAAGGACACCCCTGTGCCTGGGCAGGGGAATGTTCTCCTGCAGGGGAGAGCAGGAAAACTCCCAGCAGTGAGCACTGGGATGTCTTTGGGGATGTGTGGATGCTTCCCAAGCAAAGCCATAACGACATCCCATCCAAGGCCAGGTTGGAACAACCTGGGATAGTGGGAAGTGTCCCTGCCCTGGAACTAAATGATGTTTGAAGTCCCTTCCAACCCAAACCATTCCATGAGCCCATGATGCACAAGGATTTAGAGCACTTAAAGTCCCTCAAGGATTCTCAGTATTTATTATCCTTATCTTGGCATCCACAGAGACACCTCATGTGTTTCTGAGCCACCCACAGTCTCTGTGCAGGGCTGTCCTGCCTCAGGGAGACCCACAACCCAATTTTTGGGGCCATCCTGGACCAGCTGGTGCTTCCTCCCCCAGGAATCAGGGAAACATGGGAGAACCCAAGTGGCACAAGTACTGAGGTGGGTTTTCCCACAGCTGATGGGGAAAGAAAAGGAAAAGGGGGCAAAAAAAAGGCCTTTGGAGATGTGGAAAATGCAGCTTTGCAGGTTGGTATTCCCATGGGAAAGTTCTTCCCAAGAATCCCAGGCTCATTCCTCCCCTTTCTCCTGTTATAATCTGGGCTTTGGGTGTTAAGAGAAATCCATACTGAATATCCCTGGAAGTGCTTCCTAAGCCTTCTGCCAGCAGGAATTTATGGTGGCCACTCACAGGAGGGCAAGTCAAGAGATAAGACAAGTGTTTGTACAGAAAAGGAGTTCAGAGCCAAGCAAAAACGGGTGGTTTGTGTGGAAATGCTCCAGTCTTGGAACCACAAAGGAAAAGGATTTGGGAGTCGAGTCCCAAGTGCTGAGCAAATGGATTTGGGCTCGTTGCTTTATCCCCCATCCCAAAAGAGGGAAGGGAAGCGGTAAGAGGAGCCAAAGCAGTGTCCCCCACAGCCACCTCCCTGCACCTCACTGGGACCCCCAGAAATGCCACAAAGGCACAGGAGGGTCCTGCCTCCTGTCAAATATCCCCTTGGAAAGCCAGAAATATTTCCCACCTGGAGCTGAAACAGCCCCCCACAATGGAGATTTCAAAATCAAAGCATTTGGGTTGAAACTCCCTTTTTTTCCCCCTCTTGAGCCCACCTTGGCCAAGCCCTGGGGGTCCCTTTGCCCCAGGGAGAGTTTGATCCCTGAGACTCTCCTGCTGCAGGGGAGTTGGGCTCTCCCTCTGCCCACGGAGCTGGCAGGGACAGCAAGGACACGAGGGAGGCTCCCACCACACAGGACATTCCCACTGGGTGCTGCTGGAGCAGGGAGGGGGAGCAGAGGCAGCGGGGGAGGAGGCTCACAGAGCTGTGCTTGGGTTTTTTCCCACTTCTGTTCCCACTGAGGGCTTTTTCCAGCACTGATTTTAGGATTTCCAGGAGACACCAGCCCTGCACGGTCTCCCAGCAAGTCCTCTTATCCAGAGCCTTTTGGGAATCCACGTTTCCAGAAAAGCAGGTGTTGGGATGGTGTAACCTCAGAGCAGGGCCAGCCTCCCCTCGACCACACACACCCTCCTGAGCCCTGCCTGCCCGTCCTGAGCCTCCCAGGGGGATATTCCAAGATTTTAAGGGTGTTCCCCACACAGTTTGATTTTATATCCTGTGCATGGAACAGTTTGGATCACCTGAACCTGGAGATGCTGGATCAGAGCTCTCAGAGAAGGAGAAAGCGACCCTGTCCTGGGAAAGGGACACTGTCAAGGGGAAAGGATCCCATCCTGGGGAAGGGACTCTGTCTTGCAGAGCCCGTGGGACTGAGAGGAGGTAAAATCAGGGATCTTGGCTCCCTGGAAAAGCTTCCCAGGGTACTTTTCCACCATCCCCGAGTGTCCCAGGCCAGGCACAGCTCCGGGGTCCTGCTCACAGAGCACCGGAAAGCGAAGGGATCAGCACAAGTCCCTGTGCAAACAGAGCCTGGGTGGGAGCTCCCAGGGCTCCTCCCCACTCCCACGGGAATAGAAGGCTCCATTTCCCTGGAAAAGGCTCTCCCAAAGCAATTTTTCATTCTCCTGGGGGATGGCAGGGTGGAGATTCACAGGGTTTGCACAGAGCAGAGCAGCTTCCCCTGCAGGAGGGTGTCCAAGGGCTCTGCAAACA
Source organism: Scytalopus superciliaris (assembly GCA_013400415.1). NCBI lineage: Eukaryota > Metazoa > Chordata > Aves > Passeriformes > Rhinocryptidae > Scytalopus > Scytalopus superciliaris. The sequence goes on from VXBX01007104.1 coordinate 50,321, forward strand.
CCATCCCAGGGCCGGGATGGAGCTCCCTGCCCATCCTGGGAGGGCCCTGAGGCTGCACCAAAGGCCAGATGTGCCCCCAAATGGGTGCAGATGTTTTCCCTGGGCTGGGTCTGAAGCAGGAGAGCTTTGGCTCCCTTTGCACCAGCCGGAGGGTATTAATCCTTTCTCCAGTTTCCATGGGGTTTCCCCAAATATCAGTGGTTTAGGCTGGATAGCCAGGCCATTCCCCTTTGTTACTACTCATTATTATTACAGAACTCATTTTATTTGGGACACCAAGATCTACTCATTTTTCGCCTGTTTTTTTCCTTTTCTTTGCCTCAGGTCCCCCTGTTTCCACCCCCAGCAACCTCTGGGCAATATTTAGCAAATAACCAATACTTTCCCCCTCCCTGCTGAGCTTTTTGCAGGGTGTTGATGGCACCTCAACCCTCCTCATCCTCTGTTTGTGCTGCTCAAAGGAGGAATGACTGCACTGTTTATCCACCACACTCCTCCCCTCTGAGGAGCAGCCCCAGGGGCAACAATCACTGCACGTTTCTCTTGCCACTTGCTAAAACCATCTCGAGGGCAGAGCTTTAAAGCAAATAAAATAATAAAAAATTTAAATGAAGGTGATGGATGTACTTGATGGATTCAAGGGCTGGGCTGGGAGTTGCAGACCTGCCCCTCTGAGAAGTTTTTGGAGGGTTCAGCTTCCTCCAAGCAATGACAAATGGATTTTTGCTGTGCAAAACAAAGCAGGGGAAAAGGGTTTTCCTCTTTCCACCAAAATATTGAGGCCTCTGAGCTGGAAGCAAAATGGGGTGAGTGAAGCAAAGCTGAGGATGATGCTCTGAGGATGGAGATGATAAATTGGGGTGGGGGATCTGCTTAATTCCAGTTCTAATGTGCTTAATTCTGCTTAATTCCGTGGACCAAACCACCTGAAACTGGCAATATTTCAGGCTGGAATTACATCCACCTCCTCCCCAGCCAGGACTTGGCCACACCACAGCACTCCAGAAGAGCTTTACACCTGCAGAGCCTGGCAGGAAACACTTACCTGTTCCACAAACAGATCCCTTTTCTGCTGAAAGGATTTAAATCCTGGGGATAAACGCAAATGCTTTAATTCCCCTCGTGGACAGTCGTGGCAGGAGGAGACCCAGGGGGGAGGTGTGGCCGGAAAACCTTCCCCTCCGTGAGTCGTGTCGAGTCCTCCAAGGCAAACAAGCAGCTTAATGAGATTTGGGGAGGGAAAAGGTGAGATGTTTGCCTTTATGTTCATTACCCTTTAGAGCAGGAACAATATTTGAGCAGAAACAAAGATAAGGATCGGATGCGGTGAACAAACAGAGCCCGGATCCCGGATTAACCCCGCGGGGATTGGTGGCACAGGGAGGGCACCCGCAGCAGATCCCGCTGGGGTGGCATCCCCAGGCACTGCCCTGAGGGTCCCCAGGGTCCCCATCGTCACTGCCCACCCGTCCCCAGGCTCGGGGTGGTCCCTGGTGCTCCCCCCTGCTCACAGCTGATGCTCAGGATGGACCTTCCACCCTCCAGCAAAGCCCTCGGTTGCTCCTTGCCCGGAGAATTTGTGGCTTCCCCATCCCGGGAAGAGTCCAAGGCCAGGCTGGAGCAACCTGGGCTAGTGGAAGGTGCCCCTGCCCATGGCACGGCTGGAACCAGATGATCTTTAAGGTCCCTTCCCACCCAAACCATTCCAGCATTCCACAATTTCTCCTTTCAAGCTTTAAGATGTAATGGTTGCTACTTAATTATTTCCCCTCTTCTGCTTGTCTTGCTCACTTTTAGATCCCCCCAGGGAAAACACCAGGTGGGAATTTTGTCCAAACATGGGCCCTCCAGACCTTCAGTGCAGGAAATCCTAAAAGGTTAAGGAGTCACTACAGGCTCTGATAAATAAGTACTTGTTATTCTGAATTCTGATGTTTAGACAGTTTTAACTCGTTTGGGAATTCCTGGGACGGGTGGATGGATGGATGGATGGAGGGATGGATGGATGGATGGAGGGATGGATGGGTGGATGGGTGGATGGGTGGATGGAGGGATGGATGGATGGGTGGATGGAGGGATGGAGGGATGGATGGATGGAGGGATGGATGGATGGAAGGATGGATGGATGGAGGGATGGAGGGATGGAGGGATGGATGGGTGGAGACTGTGATGGAGAAATGGAGGATCCTCAGCAGGTTTCATGTAAAGCCAGGATTTAGTGTGTTACACCCTCCCCTTTAGGGACTACACAGGGGGAAAGGGGGGGTTAAATATTTACTCTGCAGTGCAAACAGAAATAGAAACCTGTCAAAAAGCTTTTGCTGAGCAAAAATAGCAGCTTATCTTGATCTTGTCTCTTCAGCTCATGGGGAAGGTGGGGCAGCTCCTCTCACCCCACCCCAGCACTGTTGATTTTTCACTGACAGTGACAGAAAACACGGAAAAGAGAAAGGACAGATGTGAGAAAAGGAAACTCCCTTTTCCTTTGGGGTGGCTCAAGGATTGCAGCGTCTTCCTGCTGCTTCCCCCTGCCCAGGGGGGTCTTTGTTGATAAAACACCACAGTAATTATCATTATTCCAGGTGAGCTGCTGGATGCATCCCAACCCCAGCCCAGCCTTAGGATTTGAAGGGAATCTTTTCCTTTCTGCCCCAGGAACATCCTGAAATCAGTATTTCCTTGGCATTTTCTGAACACAAGTGGGGGGAGACAAATTGTCCCCCATCCCCTTGGTTGAGGTTGTCCCAAAATAATCCTTCAGGCCCGGGCCTGGATTTTTTAAGGCTGGAATTTGACCCCAAGGAGTTTCAGACTCTCAGAGGTGCAGAGTTCGGAAATGCTATTTTACAACCTGGTTTTCATGCCAGATGTGGAATAAGGAGCAGGATTATTAGAGGTGAGAGGGAGGAAAAAGGAGGCATTAAAGAGGAAATAACCTGTAATAACCCCAGTTCCTCCTGACAAGGCTGGGAAGTCAAAACAAGAAATCAAGTAGACTTTGGATATCCCAAAAAGAGCAAATTTGGGCCAAAAGGACCCAAAAATTACAGGTAATTCCTGCTTATGCACCTGGCCCAGGCTTAGGAAACCTGTGGTACAAACCAGGCTGCTCAGGCACCAAAAATCCCTGGGAGGAGCCAGAAATGCCTCCCCCTGGAGCTGAAACAGCCTCTCCACACTGGGGATTTCATAATTTCAGTGTTTTTGTTAGAATTCCCCTTTTCCCCCCTTGGCCAAGCCCTGGGGCTCCCCTTTATCCCAGGGAGAGTTTATCCCTCAGCTTGTCCTGGTGCTGCTCAAGGAAATTGTTCCTCCCTCAGCACCAGCAAAAGTGGCTTTTCCTTTTCACTGAAAAAGCCTTCAAATCTTTGGGCTTTTCCCTTCAAATTATGCAGCAAAACAAGTGAAACCTCAGCAAATGCAGCTCCCCTGCCCTTTATCCGGGGGGGGGATGAAGGAAACCTGCCCTTTGGGAATTTGCTGACGAGCTGCAGGGTGTGGGTTGGGTTTGGAGAGCCCAGGAGCGATTCCTTGCCAAGAGCAGCGTGTTCCAAAACTCTCCAGCGGCTCCTGCAGGAGGGGGAGCCCGGAGAGAGACTGGGCAGCTCCTGGAACCCCTCCCAGAGGGATTTCCCTCCCCCAGTGCGATGAGGAAAGGCTTTACTGGGATGGCTGGAGGAGCTGAGCCTGCCAAGTGCTCGGGCAACACTAGAAGGCACCATTCCCTCAGGGATCAGCTGGCACTGCCACCCCCAGCCACTCCTCCGAGGAAACCCCCAGACACGAGCCCAACAGCACAAAAATCAGGGTATTTTATTTCTTTGAGCTCCAGTGGTACAACTGTAGCAGCATTTCACAAAAACAACTCCTGCATTGTTAAATATACATTGAAGAAAACACTTTTTTTTTTTCTCTTTTCTTGCATCAAGGCAGTTAAAAAAATACAACTCAAGAACTGCAAAGTTGTTCATCCTCCCCTGAAATAACGAATTCTGTGCGTTTGTTGCAGAGGAAGCAGCAGAACATGTTTCACATCCCAGGCTCAAATAGAACTTCAGGCTCCAAGCACAGCTTCCAAATGCAAAGAAAAGAGAAGGAGGGGCTTTGGGAAGGGGCTTTCCCTGGGAATTCCAGCACCAGGAACTGTTTCCTGCTGGAGGTGAGACCTCTGCAATTATTAACTGGGCTGGTTTTGTTGGATACCCAGAAATCCAGAAAGAGCTTGATAAATGTACAAGTGCTCCTGATCCACCCCCAGCTTGAGGAAGAGCAAATTCCCAAGAAAACCTGGGGTTCAATTAATAATTATTTATTATGAATTATCTGTGCTCAGCACTCAGGAGGTTCCCTTGCTCTCCCTCTCCAAGGAGATGCTGAGCTGGCCAAAAATTCAGCCACCATCCCAACCCCAGGCTTTGTGTCCCCCCACTCCCAGGTTACTCCCAGCAGGAGATGAGGCTCTCCCAGAGTATCCAAGGGGAAGGCAGAATTATTAAAGCAGCAGCCACAGGAAGGGGGTGATGCAGAGGGAACTCCAGGTTTGGCTCCTGGACTGGCACTAAAAGCTGCCACCACCCACATTATGCTACAGTTTGCCTCTTTAGCATCAAAATGACCCAAAGATTTCACCTCCATGGAAATATTTAGTGCAGTTCTGGCTGCTGTGAGTCACTCTCCAGTTTTTCAACAACCTCCACCCAAACCAGTGGCCTCCAGCTCAACCTTCCCCCTTTAAGACACAGGGTGCATTTGACTCAGTGATTAATTCCATTTAAACACAAAGAACCAGCATCAAGAAGCTCCTTTCAGCATCAGTGGCACGAGGGTCACTTACACAAGGCACAGAGAGACGAGCTCTTTGATTTTACCTGCTCCAAAAAACCAGAGCCAAAGGATTAGATGGGATTAGTGTCATTCCAAGGCTGGTGGGACACTCCAGGGACACATCCCAGCCCCAAAGCAGCTCCCAAAGCCACATCCCAGGGGGCAGAGCAGGGCAAGGCCCAGGGAGGATGGAGATGGACCAGCCCTGTAACTCCATTTACACATCCAGGCTCCCAAAACCCCTCCCTGATCACCCAAGTGGCTAAAGGACCTCTTTTGGTTTGGAAGGGCCATTCCCAGGAGGAGCAGGAGCCCCTTCCCAGGTGGGCACCTCAAAGCTCAGCATTCCCACAGCTGGAAATCCAAACCCAGGGCACGAGAAGCTCCCCCAGGGCGGGATTTTCTCCCTCCTCAACAGAGATGAGCAGCAGCTTCTTGTCAAACACGGGCTGGGAGGTGGCTTTGGTTTCTCACCAGACTTTCCCACGGTTTCTGCTCCAGGTCCCCCTTTTCCTGGGAGCAGATCAGCTCCCCCTTGGAGCCCACGGGATGTGCAGGTCACTCCTGGCAGCAGGATCAGGGCTTTAGGGAGAAGACTGGGAATAAATTAAGGGAGGATGGAGGTTGTTCAGCTGTCACACGCCATAAAAATGTACCTTTATAAAGAGCATTTGCAAAATAAGTACTTTAAAAATCTACATATTAAAGACTCTCCTTGTAAAAAAAATAAAATGGAATGGAGTTTCCCCCTTTGTACCCCACAAAGTGACCAGGTATTTTGGGGTGCCCCTCCTTGGTGTCCTGCAGGTCCCCAAAGGGATGTTCCCATTCCTTCTCTCCCCATCCCAGGGAGTGTCCAGGGGCACCAAGTACCTGACACCCAGCTGAGAGTCCAGGCCACCACTTGGGGGTCAAATGCTGGAGAATTAAAGCCAATCTGGCTACAAAAATAAATGCTTCTGTGTCTTCCTTACACAGGATTGAAGAATTTAGCCCTTTTTAAACAGCTTCACATCCAGCTGTAATAGCATTTAAAAAACAACCCAAATGCTTACATAGAAAAATAAAGGATAAACATTATCCATCTATTTTATATTTATATAAAAGTTTACTTCTGGGACAGGTTATTTTGCTTCTTTGCTGTAAAAAAAAAAATACCAAAACACCCAGCTTAGGTTGTGCAACCTAAGCCAAGGAGTAAACCACACCTTAAATCTTATTCTGAGAAAAATAGCACTTTGCAATTTCACTCCTCCAAAAATAAAGTTATTAAATATATATATTATTAAAATGAGTCTCTATAAACTTTCTTGTTTCAGTGACGAGGACCGAGGCCCACTCAAATCCCCGGGGAGGGAGATGTGGATGTCAGATGTGAATCCCACCAGCAGCCTGGTGTGTTCCTCAGCAGAGAACAAGAGCTGGCTGGGACACACCGAGGGACAACGAGGGGACAAAGAGGCTCCTCTCCAACCTTCACAAGGACGTTCTTTTCTCCAGCCTGTGCTTTGTGAGGAAGTACTTGAAGAACTCGTACACCGACCAGGCGATGGCTGTGGAAGGCATCTGGTAGATGACCCGTGCCTGGACCCCCCTGAAGAACCCCGGGAGCCCCCCCAGCCGATAGACAGTCCTGAAGGCGTTCACCATGCCCGAGAGGTGCCCGCTGATGTTCAGGGAGCTCAGGGCCGTGTTCTCCTGGGTGTTGAGGAGGGTCTTGCAGACGTCCAGGGGGGTGGTGGCGGCGGCGGCCACGGCGCCCGCCACGGCGCCGGACACGATGTGGGACGTGGGGTTGTAGTCCCGGCGGGGGTTGAGGTGCTCCTGCATGAACTCGTAGGTGATGAAGTGGATGGCCTGGAAGGGCACGTTCATGGTCAGCTGGGTGGTGTAGCTGCGGTAGAAGGCGCCGAAGCCCTCGGTCCTCTGCACGGTCCTCACGCAGGACAGCACGGACGTGTAGGGCGAGTTGAACATCTGCATCCTCTGCTTCACCACTGGCGGGGGGGGCAGGCGTGGGGAGAGAGCTTTGTGAGCTACAACTCACCTGGGCTGCCCCTCTCAGCACCCAGAGAGACCCTGCTCCAAGCCCCCAGCACCCAGAGCCAACCTCCCCTTCCAAGCCCAAACTCGAGCCAAAATCCCCTGCCAAGCCCACACTGATCCATCCAGACCCAACCTCCCCTTCTACACCCAAACTGATCCATCTAGACCCAGCCTTCCCTTCCAAGCTCAAACTGATCCCCCCAACCTGCCCAGTGCCCCCAAAAACTCAACACAGTGCAGAGCTCAGCCCCAGCTCTGCCCTTGCATGGCTAATGAACTCAAGCTTAATTAATGACCCTTCAGTTCCAGCCAGAAAGGCATTAAGCCAGACTGATGAAGACCCTCAGTGCACAAACACTGACACACCAAGAGGACAAGGGCAGAGAAGGGGATTAATAGGTGTCCATCACCTGGGAAGTGTCACAGCCCCACCTTCAGCCCCACTGACTGGAGCAACTTCCACTGACTCAAGCAAAAGGCCAATTAATCTAATTCATTTCATCAGGGTATAATTAAAATGATTTGATACAGCAGAGATTTCTTCCTTCAGAAAAACCTGACTGTGGGCCAGCTCAGGAGTACAACACATTAACACTGAATAGCTGCAGGCCAGATTATTGGCATTTCAGCTGCGTTTTACTGACAATCCTCATTTCACTGAGTGCTCCTCATGGCAGACTTCACCTCCAGTCCCATGAGCTGCTGCACTTGTCCTGCACCAGGACAGAGCTCAGCTTGGTGAGCCCAAAGCTTCAGGAAAACCACAACCACTTCCATAAGGAGCAGCAGGACAGTAACAGCACCATGTTAGGGACGGTGGGAAGTCCCAGCACACCTCCCAAATGCTGGGCAGCCCCTTGGCAAGGAAGGGAGAACAGCCAGGCAGGATTCACCCCTTCCCAGAGGGCATTAGAGCCGGGCAGAGGCACTGAAGGAAGTGCTGGGGTGGCACAGAGGGTGCCCTGGGTGCTGCCCCAGGCATTACCTTCAGCAGGATTCATCACAGCGTCGTGGAGCAGCGTGGCCACACTCCCAGCTATTCCTGCAAGGCAAGAGCAGCCTTGAGAAAGGAGAATGAGATCCAGGAGCCAGGGCTTGCCTGGGCACTGCCACCCATGGAGGCAGCTGTGGGAGCACCCTCTGCTCTGAGCACCTGGGCCCTCCTGCCCAGGGACACAGCAATGACTCCCAGGGCAGCAAAAGCCATCCACAGACAGCAGGATCCACTCACAGCCTCTCTTCCCAACTACTCCCAGGGTTTTGGCCACACCAGACCCCCCTGGCATTGCCCAGCCCACGCTGACTGAGACATGAGCAATGTTTACAGCCACCCCAGCACATCCATAATTAGGCATTTTCATCCCTTTACTCAGCCTGGTTTGAAACACTAATTGCCCAGATTCTGCCAAATCCAACCAACCATTAATGATCCTGTAGGTGGCTCCAGGATGGGCCTCTCCAGCCACACCTTCCCCTTTGATGTATGTTCCCACCTCAAATTCTCTCTTGCCCAAATGACTTTTGGTCATCTCTCATTAACCCAGAGCTTTGGTTTTCCTGCTGTTTTCCTACCAAAAACCTGTAGCTACTTCAAAGGCAAACATGGGAAGCACATTCCTGGCAAAAAGCAGCAAGAAGGCATTTTCTTCCCTGCCCTGAGTGACTCCATGGCAGATTCCTACTGTCACATCATGTCAGGTCTCCTGCACAAACCTCTTCCTTACCCCCTGGCCTGCAGCAGATATTCCAGGGCAGAGCACAGGGAGGGAGTGTGTGCAGCAAGCAAGGGACTGATAACCACAAGAGGAGGGTTTTTTTGGTGCAAACCCCCCAAAATACCATTGGCCAAGTGGCTGTTTCCTCCGTGCTGGAGAGTGTCACTGAGAGACTTTTTCATTTTCTCATAGCAGGCAAAGTACATGGCGTGGGCAGGGCCAGCCCCCAGCATGGTGACATTAATGCCCCTCAAGGGCCTCCAGAGCCCCTCTGTGAGGACAATCTTCTTCAGAGCTTCATACACACTCCTGTACTGGGCTTTGGGGTCCGGCTGCAAGCTCTGCATCCTTGTCTGCAACAAAGCACACGGAGGGAGAGGCCTTGGTTACCCAGCTGTCATGCAACAAGCACAAACCCAAGAGTTCAAAGACTTCCAAGACCTTTTAGAGGGGTCAGTTTAGTCCCCACACCAAGGCCAGGGCACTATTTATTGCTGCCAGGTTAAACCCATTGCGACACCAGGGGAGGGAAGTGTAACCTCTGCTCTTGTTTATCCATGGAAAGTCCAAGGAGTTAAGCCTGGTGTGGTTCTTCCAAGTGAAGTTACAATTAGGTCTGTAATTGTCTCTTGCTTAACAACACTCTGACTCTGCCCCAGCTTGTCTGTCCTGCAGTTGCTCAGCAGCTTGTGATGCTCCATTGGGCAAGAGGGTTCCTGGAAGGGCAGGCTGAGGGAACTGAGAGCACACAGGAACCCCAGGGGAGAAGGGAAGACAGACCCAGAGGGTGGCACTGTCCCCCAGCAGCCTTGGGGGGGGCTCATCACCCTGTTCTCCCTCCCAGCTCCTGGTGCTCTGCACCCACCAAGTGCTCCAGTGGTTTTTTTTCTCCCAGCTGAGTTTGTGGCACCCAGAGCTCCTGTTAAACTCACTGCCATCACTTCACCACCCCGTTTTCCCATGGGAAAAATCACTTTTAGCTCGTTTTAGGGTTCTGCAGACTGATGGTATCACACAGCAGGGCTCAAAGCCCTTGAGATGACAATGACAAGCTGTGGTGGGTGTTTGCAGGGTACAGACCCCAAGGAACTCCCACCAGTGGTGGGAGAGACACTGGCAAAGCTTGACCCTCCACAATCATCCCAGAAAGACCCAGCAAAGCAAGATGCCCATAAATCCTTCCCAACCCATCTGGACTGGGTGACAAGGTGGGGATGGGTCACAGGTTGGACTGGATGACTTTGGAGGGCCTTTCCAACCTCAGAGATCCTGTGGCTGATCCACCCCCTGCCACCGAAACCAGATGGAGGGATACAGCCCTTGGTGCAACACAAGCCCTGGGCTCCTGGGAAAGCCACAGGAAATGGGGCTTTAGCAACCTCCAACTCTGCCCATTCCATGCTTTTCCAAGGAGAAGCCCAGGAGGTGACAGGAAGGATCCCTTCCTGAGGGGACACGTCCCTCCAAGCTCATCAAATGCCCTCCCTAATTAGCCAGGGGGCAAGGCTGCAGCTCAGCTTTCAGGCAGGGTGAAGCCTAGAAAAGCATTTCAGGTTTGAACCTCTGACTGCCCAAACCACCCCAAGCACTTTCACACACACTCTGTGAGACAAAGGAAGAGACCAGGGCTGAGTTCAGGACTTTAATCCAGGATAATAAAACCAAGGTGGGTTTAGAGGAGGCCAAGCTGAACAAATTACTGTCTCTGTGGCAAATACTCTAAAAAAATAAGTCACACAGGAATTCTCTGGCTGAGCAGCCAGTGGAATTTCAGACTCCAGCATCAGCTGGCACTCATGAAAGGCATCACTCCACACCAGGGAATTTGGCAGCCTCGAGCAAAGCTTCCTGTTTCACAGCACTCCATGGCCTGGAAGCTGTGAATGGTGCTGGAAATAAACCCAAAGGCTCCAAAAATCCCTCCTGGGAAGGCAGCAAAGGCCTGAATTAGCCTGGAATTTAAACCCAGGTTTTAAATCCCCCCCTCACGGGTCTGTGCACCTTCCCATGGCAGGGATGCTCCTCAGGAAGGGCTGGATTTTGTGGAGCCCTGGAGGAAATGCCACCAGCAGCTCCACTCTCAGCGTGACTCAGCACAGCCCTGCTCTGCCAAGCTGCATCCACCTGGCATTTGGGATGGAGCTCTGACTTGAGCCAGTTGGAACTTGAAGGCATCTCCCTGACCCAGCAGATCCCAGTCTCACCCCAGTCTGCCACTGGGATGCCTGGGAAGCAGCAAACCTATTTTATGTGCAGGATGTTGTTGGGAATTAACCCCAAGGATTTCCACCCTCGCTGAGCATCCAGTTTCTCCCACCTGCACCCCAGGAGCTCCCACGATAGCAAAGGACCCTCTGTACCTGTTAAAACCTCACACAGCCACTGGAAAAATCAAATTACAGGCATCCTGTGCCCCAGCGTGGTCAGGAGCAGGTCAGGATTTCATGGAGAAGGGATGACACATGGGGAGGGATAAATATCAATTTATTTTCTGGGTAATATGAGCAAGTCTAAAGGGGTTCAAAACTCACACCACAGCCCAGAGTAACCCACAGAGGCTGCAGTGTCAGTCACCACCAGCACAGCAAGTGCTGGACCTGGGGGCAAAACAGGACCAACGGCCCAAGGAGAAGCCAAAACCAAGACTGAACAGGACAAACAGCCCAAGGAGTAGCCAAACCCAGGACAGACAGTCCAAGGAAGAACCAAAGCAGGACAAAGAGCCCCAGGAGCAGCCACAGGCAGGCTCTGTTTGAGGAAGGTGGCATTTCTCAGATGTGAAGGAGGAGGATTTGCTCCGAGCTGGGCAGCCCTTTCCCCCCCCAGCTCCTGTCACCTATCTGCAGGCAACAAGCTGCTCTGGGAGCCTCACCCCTGATAGCCAGCCAAGAAATGCTTCTCCACCTCCTTGAATTAATCCTCATTGCATAAGGCAGGAGTGCACTGACAACCACAAGTGCCCTGGTAGTCTTGGTTTCAAGCCTGGCCGTCAAAAACACCCCCAAAGCCCCCAGGTTCAGGTTCATCCAGTGACCTGCTGTTTGTGGATATCTCCATGGATGTTTTGGGAAGAGCACCCAGGAGCACAGGATGATTTTCCACCCAGAATTGTTTCACCACCAGGGCTCAGGTCTCTGTTTTGCAGCACCTGGCAGAGGGTCACTGACTTGGCATGTCACTGTACAAACACACTCAAGCCTCACTTGCCTTTGTTTTTGCTTTTTTATTTTTTTTTTTGCCTGAACACAGCATGCTTTTTCCAAGTCCATGTGACAGAACCAGCCTAACAAAAGGCTCAGAGAACACAATATGCTTCTACCAGGAAATCAGCAGCATTTCTGCAGCGAGCCAGGCAGATCCTGCTGGCTGGAGAAGGCACAAGCCACGCTCAGGCTCTGAACACCCATTTTTGGGGGGCTTATCAGCTACAGCAGCTCCCCAGATGAGCTTGTGGCACCCAGTTGTGCCTGGGAACACCCCTGGGAGGGTCAGTCAAACAGGTCAGCTGTGACTTTCCAGCACCCCAGCACTATCTCTGAGCTGGAACAGGAGCAGCTGCTCCTCCTGGAGCTGTGTGGGGATGGGGGGAGGCAGAACCTGCCACCAGCAAACCCAGGGGAGGCATCCCTAAGCCCAAAGCCTAACTAAACCCCAGTCACACAGCTCCCAGATCCCCTGGTGGGCTTTCAGGACCTCAGGGACAGGCAGGGAAGCTCCAAAGTGTGACTGAAGCACTGGAATACTCACAGCATCCCTTCCAACAAGCCCTGAATGTGTCCCCATTCCCCTTGTGGCTCCACAGCTCTGGGGGATGTTTCTCCCACCTCCACCCCAGGAGCTCCCGTGGCAGTGCAGAGACCCCTGTACCTGCCAGACCCACACACCCTCACAGGAATATCAATTTTCAGATGTTCTGTGCCCCAGGCTGGTGAGGAGCAGGTCAGGCTCTCCTGGAGAAGGGACTGCTGTCCCCAGTGCCACTGCAAGGAGGGAGGTGCCAGCCCTGCACACCTCCAGCCTCTCCCTGAGCTCTCTCCCATCACCTCCAGGCAAGGACAACTTTCTTCACATCCTCAAGGGATGTTTTCACATCCCGTGGGAAACCAGCCCCAGCAGAAAACTCAAATGGCTTAGGGAAGAGGGAGGAGCTCCAGGGGAATCCTCCAAAGCTCCCTCCTGCTGCCATCAGGATTCCTTGACACGCTGATCTCTCCTGTTGGTTTGGGGATGGATCAGCCTTGCCAGGACAGCTGTTGGCAGCAGCTCCAAAGCAAACAAGCCCAAGTACTGTGAGAAACAGCACCAGCACCCAGGGAAAGTCCCAATCCCAAGCCAGTGTGGCGACACTGTCAGTGGGGAAGACAGAGGCCAACAGGTAGGAGAGGCTGCAGCTCAAGGGGGGCTTTACCTGATGGTAAAAATAGCATTATTTATCATTTGACAATGATGGAAAATAACAGGAAGGAAAAGGGGGTAGATTTAGCTGGGAAACTGTGGACAAATTCCTCCCTATGAGGATGGGGAGAGGCTGGGCTGGAATTCCCAGGGAAGCTGTGACTGCCCCATCCCTGGGAGTGTCCCAGGCCAGGCTGGAGCAAACTGGGCTGGTGGGAGGTGTCCCTGCCCATGGCAGGGGGTGGCACTGGGTGATTTTAAGGTCCCTTCCCAGCCAAACCACTCTGGGATTCCATGACCTCGGAAGTTGTTTAAGTGTCTGAAGCAACAATCCCCCAAATTCAAACGTTTTCAGTTTCTGTTTCAGAGGAAATGACTTGCTGAACCAAAACATTCCCTTTCCAGCAGATCCACCCAGGTGCCTGAAGTGCCTCTTCCTGCACATCCACAACCCCAACCTCCTCCAGGCTCTGCCCTGCCATTCCCAACCCCAGGAATTCTTATCCACAGAGTCACACCAAGGACAAAGTCTGCTCCTTCCCTGCAGGGAGCCACATCTCCGGTGGTAACGGCAAAGACCTGTTTTTATAGGCTGATTTGGTTACTCCTCCCACAGGAGAAAAAAAAAATCCCTTTTGGGGTAAAAAAAGCCCTTTTTTGGGTGAGTCCCCACCTTCTCCCACAGCAGGCAGTGGGTGGGAGCAGGAGCCAAGCCTGGAGCTCGGGATTTCCGTGCCTCACACACATGGAGTGACCTTGGCCAGGCTCCAGACTAGTTTTCCCGCTGCCAGAGCATTTTATCTGCTCCCAAACACTCCGAGGCACTTTGCTGAGCGGGATTATTCCCAGCCCAGCCAGGGAATTCACAGCCCGGTGCAATCAGCACTTTGCTTTTCCCCCAAAGCACCTCCTGTTTCAGGAAACAGGGCACCACTTTCGTTTTCTCCTTCTCCTTTCCCTGCAGTGGAAATGCCCCCAAACACCTCCACAGCTCCAGAATGAAGATGCTGCTCCAACCCTGATGGGGCAGAAAACATCAGGTTTGTTTCTTGGTGCAACACAACCCAAATCTACAACCCAGGGACAGACCCAGAGGGAAAGCACAGCAAAAAAATAGGGAATATTCCCTTTGAGTGCTCAGCACTGCACACTGGCAAGACATCCAGTGCCTCAAAGCCAAGGCATTTCCTCTCCTCTTTCAGGGAGCTCTGCATGGAAAAGAGGAAGAATTAGAGCATCTTGTCCTTCCTGCTGAACACAGAGGATCCATCCACTCCAGCAATACAGCAGAGGGAGTTTGGTTTTTCCCAGTTTTCCCTGTTCACCTTTGCACCCCAGGTGTGCAAAGCTCGACGGGGCACAGCTCCAGTCCCATGGGAGGTTTTGGGGTGCACTCCCCAGCCTGGTGCAACTCTGCTCCCTCCCAGGGCCATTCCCTGCCTGTGCACCCCGACAGCCCTGGCACACTCTGCCCACAGGCACCCCAACATCCCTCAAGGCTTTCCTGCACCCCAAAATCCCTTGCACAAGTTCCCACACTCGGATCCCGACACCCTTTACACACTCACCCTCTTCTTGCACCCCAAATTCCCTCTTCTTATACCCAAACATCCCTTGCACACCTCCCCCACCTCAATTTACACCCCCAACACCTCTTACACACCATCCTTTCCTTGCACACTTCCCCTTCCTTGCACCCCAACACTTCTTGCACCTTAAACACTCCTCACACACCCCTTACACCCCAACACTCCCTCTCTTCTTGCACCCCAACACCCTTTACACACCCCTTACACACGCCCCCTTCCTGCACACCCTTCACATGCTCCTCTCTCCCTGATCCCCGGTACCCAAACCCCCGCACACCCGCCGGGACCGCATCCCCGGTGCCCCGGGCAGGTCCCTCGGGAGCATCCCGGGACCCGCATCCCGGGGGAGCATCCCGGGCACCCACCGGGACCCGCATCCCGGGGGAGCATCCCGGGGGAGCATCCCGGGCACCCACCGGGACCCGCATCCCGGGGGAGCATCCCGGGCACCCACCGGGGAACCGCATCCCGGGAAAGCATCCCGGACACCCCGGAACCCGCATCCCGGAGCATCCCGGACCCCCGCGGTACCCCGGGACCCCCGGAGCATCCCGGACTCCCCCGGACCCGCATCCCGGGAGCATCCCGG
>VXBX01007104.1:92357-110120 GCA_013400415.1 Scytalopus superciliaris
CACCCCCCGGGGCCGAGCACACCCCCCGGGCACCCCCCGGGCCGAGCACACACCCCCCGCAGCCCCCCAGGGTTCCTCCCCCCGGGCTCTGCCGGCCCGTGTGGCCGCGGGTGGTTGGTTGGGACCGGTTCGGGTTCGGTGTTGGGAAACTGACGTGCAAGGAGAGCTGTTTGTTACCAGCCAAGAATTTGTGTGTTTCAGTGTGAGTTAACCTCGAGAATGTCTCTCTCTTTTTTTTTTTTCAGTGCTGTTTAAATATGCCATAAAACTTAACATACACATTAAAACACTCCTTTGCTGTGGATTTTCTGTTGCAAAATCCCTGGATTAGGGTAACTAACATAAAATATATCACAAAAGCTGCAATATCACGTGCCTGTCCTTTCCAGTTTTGTCCTCCAAAGTGGTTGTAAGAGTTTCCTGTGTTGGGAAATGCAGGTCCTGCTGCTGTGTATGCACAGTGCAGAAATACTCACAGATGGTTACTGGGCAGTGTACAGAGATCTCTTTCTATTTACACATCTCTGAAAAAGCTTTCTAAGAAGTCACAGGTGCAGGTGGAAGTGAGATCTGTTTTCCTTTGGGATTGCTGTGCTGACATGCCTTTGCCCTTTGGGGTCCTGCCAGGAAAGCAGTGTTTGCTGGTTATCAGAGCAGTGATAAGGCTCCCAGGAGCTCCTTCTGCAGTGTAGGATTGTGAGGCTGACAGAGGTGACTGTAATCCCTGGAATTCAGTGACTCCAAGTAGTGGATTGGCTTTTGTAGCTTCCTGGAATCCAGGCTTGTTTCTGACAAAGCAACAGAGACACAAGGGTGACTTTGATGAACATTCTCCAAAGGCCTGACAGTTCCTGTCACTGAAATACTGAGAGGGATTACAGATGCTTTGGATATAGTTCAGATTTTATGCTGTTACACCTGAGGTTGTTCCAGCTTCCAATGTGTTTCAGATCCAATGGCTGTACCACCGGCATACAGTGAGTTGGGAAAGTCTGCCAGGGATGTGTTCAACAAGGGATATGGTAAGTGAGAAGAGGGTTGTGGTTTGGGAACCTTTCATAATTTTTTCTTGAAAATGCCAATAAAAAGTACTTCAGAGATCCCCTAATACCTTATGGTAGGAATTCAGCAGAGGCCTGGAGCATCCAGCCCCTTCTGAGTCTGAGCTGTGCACATGTATCATGGAAATGCTGCAGAGGCAGAGTTAGAGGGGAAGGTTAGGAGTTTGACCTTGAGATGCACTCCAGAACAACCTCTGAAAAATACTCCACCCTTTGCCTTCCAATGTTTGTATTGAGAGGCATTAATTCAGTCATTCCTTGGTGTGATCAACAACTGTTGAAACATGAAAATAGGCTGGTTTCTGTCAGTGTAGCCCACCTGTGGTGCTTTGGGTAAGTTGGAAACATGCCTTGCTTGTATATTGTGGTGAAACAGGCCCTGTGTGCTGTTCTCTTTTCAGGATTTGGAATGGTCAAGTTAGAGTTGAAGACCAAGTCTTCCAGTGGGGTGGTAAGTACTGGTGGCTTTTGACACCACCAGCATGGCAATGGCAGGACCAATTCCTGAGCTGGCTGGTGGTAGCAATTTGGTAACAGGTGTTGCTTCTCTCTTCCATTTCTCATTTTAAAACCTGTAGCTAAGATGTTTCTCCAGTAGTGTGGAGCTGACGTGGCTGTGCTGCTTTTCCTGTGTCTGGCAAGAATTTGCACACATTTTGATGGGATTTCCTCCCCATTCCCATGGATTTGTCTCAAACATGAGTTTCTTCACCTTACACAGCTCTCATTTCTGCTTATGAATGCTTTTGAGTTTCCTTGCTGCTGTTGGTTTTCATAGGATTTTGAGCCCAGAAGGACTTTTATCCAAAAGGCCAAGTGCCAAATAAGCACCCCAGTTTAACTTAACTTCCTATTCACTCATTTCCACTGTGGTAACAATCTAAGACTTAGTTAAAACTAACAGTCCTTCTGCAGTACCCTCTATGTAGAATTTGAGGGCTTAACCTTTAGCACTTCAGGTAACTAGAAAATGTTATGATCCCCACTGTAATGATGGAGGTTCCTCAGAATTTCACAGGAGGGCTGGCAAAGCCAGGAATGGGTTTCATACTTGTGATCTTTAACCCCAGGCATATGTTGTTCACTAGCCAGTGCTTTTCTTACACTGACTCTCAGTTCTGTGCATGCTGCCACTTGATGCTGTTCAGATTGATAAGATGTGCTGCTTTTCAGCCTGCTTGATAACCATGTTTGCCTTAGCCCCCTCCTTCTCCTGCATTCTCCTCCTGCAGATGGGTAAGTCCTTCCCCTGTAGTGCTGTGTTGTGTCTCAGCTGTGCTTTGCTGGCTGCCTTGCCCCAGGAATGTGTGGGCACGTGGGCTCTGCTGCAGCTGCCTCTGCCACTGCCACCTCCTGACATGCAGCTTTCCTGGCTGGAAGTTTTGGTTCTCAAATAATGTGCAACTAGTTAATTATGCTGTTTTCTGAATGTGATGGAACATGAACAACTGTAGTAAGTTCTAAAATGAGCTTTTTCTTTTCCATGCACTTTTCCCTGGGTATTTATCCAGCTGGTAAGAATTGTGACTGTTTTGGCATGTTTGCTCTTTATTGCTTTGTCTGGCAAGGTTTTCTGTGCTTTATTGGCTTTAGTCCTGTTATTATCCACACTGTGCAGCTTGAGAGTGTCCATAGCTCTAGATCTGCTGTATGATCCATGTGTGTAAAGCCATTTGCAATCTTTGTCCAACAGTCCACAACAAGAACACTGCAAGAATAGCAGGGGGAAAACTAGATATGGTATTGCTTCAGGTTTTGTGCTTGTTAGTATTTCTGATGAGCATTCTGCTGCAAGAAAATGGGTATTTGGGGATGGAGATGAGGTTGGGAACAAAGTGTGAGCTCTGATTCATCCGTGGGTACTAATAGTACCTCTGATTGGGTGTTTTCTGTGCACTTGAAAAACAACAACAGTGTCTGTTGGTTATAATTGTTTCAGAGATTGCAACTGGTTTTGCCTGCTGCGTGCATGGCATTCCTGGAGATGCCAGGCACCAGAAACTAGAAGGTCAGGCTGCTGGCACAGACTGGGCTGTGACACGGAGCCAGAATGAGTTTGATTTTCTCAGCTACAAAAAATTCCAGCAGTGTTTCTCCAAGAGCTGGTTTGGTGAGACACTCTGGTTGACACAGATGAAGATTGATGGCAGCAGATGTTGTCTGTGTGCCTTCTGCTTCCAGAAGCAGCTTCAGTTCTTGACACCTGACAAAATGCTTTGGGTTTTGATCATATGACAGTGCAGTTTTTTTTTCCTTTGGCTTTGACACAAGTGTTCACAACCTTTCCTTTGCTCATCTGAGAAACAAGCCAAGCCTTTTTAATCAGTTACCTGCTCTGAGATCAGAAGAAAGTTACTTCTGACTTCTGGTGCAGGTTTGAGATGGCTTTACACTGAATTTGTGAAAGTGACATTAGAACACCGTGTAGCAATTATGTCTTAAAGGATAGTCTGACACATCCTGACTTCTGTCACATGTTTCTGCTGGCCAGAGGTGTTACAAAACTGCTGTGCTCTTGTAGTAGTGCATTAGCTTAGGTAAGTGTCCCTCCCCTGCCCCAGAGTGTGTGTCAGGAATGTCACCTGGCACTTGAAAACCATTTACAGTGGTTGCAGGGGTCGGTGTGAGAAGCATCAGCTCTCCAGAAGGTACTTTCACTGCTAAACATAAGTGCAATGAAGAAGCACACAAGGTGTTTGAAGAAATGTGGGAAAACCACATTTTTTTTCTTTTTGCTATTCATCTGACACCGTAAGTTGGATGTAGGATTGCTTTTCTTAAGGGAGAGTGGATTTCCAGGACTGCAAGACGTGCTATTTCATCCACAACTGGGACAGTACTAGTAAGATAAAGGGAATTAGAGGAGATTGGGAGGAAAAATCAAAAAGCCCAGTGGTAGCAGTTGTGAGTGCTGGAGTGGACAAGTGGAAAAACTGAATGTAATTAAATATCAAGAGTGCTGAAACTCCTGCTCTTGACAGGACTTCACTGCAACTGGTTGTTCCAACATGGAGACAGGCAAGACCACAGGCAGTCTAGAGACCAAATACAAGGCAAAAGAACATGGACTTACATTCACCCAGAAGTGGAACACAGATAACACATTGGGAACAGAAATTGCTGTGGAGGATAAGGTAAGGAATGGATACTTTGGAAATGTTTCTGCAGCTGGTATGA
The DNA here is from genome assembly GCA_013400415.1 of Scytalopus superciliaris. Lineage (NCBI taxonomy): Eukaryota > Metazoa > Chordata > Aves > Passeriformes > Rhinocryptidae > Scytalopus > Scytalopus superciliaris. The sequence continues at coordinate 96,596 of VXBX01007104.1, forward strand.
GAAAGTGTTGAGTTGAACAGAAAACACTGGAGAGTGAAAGGGGCATAAAACTACCTGGAGGACTGAAAGAAGTGATGGGGTGCTGGCATTGCCCCAGTGATTGAGGGCTACAGGCTTACTGTGTGGGGGAGAACACCTGTAGACATTCCCACTGTGTGGATTGGTGGAACTGTAAGGAATAAGCAAACATCAACTGAATAGTTTTCTTTCTCTGACATAGTTTCTCAGTTTTCTAGATTTGACAACAACATGTACAAAGTCTGTGCAGTTAAAGGGCCTCATTGTGGGAAGAAAAAGTCTGATTTTTAATCCCTCACCCTACAGCATCTTCAGATTTCATTGTGAAATGTGGGAGGCACTGTTGTGGGCGTGTTTTGTTTGGTAGAATTTTAGTAATGGAGTATCAGCAGAATTCTGACAGATGTTTGTTTTTCATTGCAGATGGCTCAAGGATTGAAGATGGCTATTGACACTACATTTGTACCAAACACAGGGTAACTACTTTCTATTGCCTTTATAGAAGGAATGCTAGAATTTCCTGTGACTTTCAGAAGTGCTTATTCTGGTCATTGTGTAAATAAATGCTCAACACTTACTGGAGAATATTCTGCAGTCACTGTAGAATATTCTGCAGGCAGGGGATAATACTGGACTCAGAAGGACAAGGTCTGCTAAAAAGGATTTTGGCCAGTGGCAAATTTGTTGTTTTGCAGTAGGTACTAGATCTCTAACTCTCCCCTTAAACAACTAGGTCTTTTGGCCAGATGTCTGTGCACAACTAAGTGAGGAAGTAGAACCACACAGATACTCTGATAGGCAGTGGAATAGCACTTTGTTGTCCTTCTCAATTCTCATATATTTAATTTTGGTAAGTAGTAGAGCAAAGGAGGGGTGTTTATGTGTGGATAATGCAGAAAACTTGTGACTGCTTTGTAAATAATTACTGGTACTTCTTTGTTGTTGGGGAGAGCCTGTCAGAAGAATCAGAGTTTGAAATGCTGCTTGGATGTAAGGAATTACAAGCCAAGTTAAAAATGAGACCCCAGGCCTAGGTATAAGTGACAGGTATTCTGCTGTGTCTTGAGTGGAGGAGGAAGGAGGGAGGGGAGAGGATTAAAGAGGTGATAAAGTTTTGTCTTAAGTTTGAATTGGAAGCAAAATCAGCCCAGACATGCATTGGAGAGAAAGAGGCACCACCAGAGGGACAGCAAAAGGCTGACTGAGGGGGTGAAGGCTGGAGGATGAAGAGACTGGTGTGCAGCAGTGAAGAAGAAAGGAAAGCAGGCACTGCACATGAAGGAACAGTGGAGAGACCCAGGCAGAGAAAAACTTAGCAAAGACAGCTGTTGCTGCAGGGTCAGGGATGCTCCTGGAGGAAACTGGTGGTGCCATAACACATTGCACTCACTTGTGGAGAACAAAATTGGGAACCTGAGGGGGTTTAGAGCATTAAGCAGCAACATTTTTGGGGATTTTGCTTCTTGACCATGGTAAGGAGTTTGAGATGGTGGGGGGAGAGTGGCACCACAGGAATATACATAATGCCAACATTATGCTTATCCCATGCCCTCTTCAGCAGCACTTTGAGTAGGTATTACAGTAATTTCATTAACTGGCCTTAAGGGATACACATACCTGAGTAACACTACATATAATACATACTTGTATACTGCCAGGGGTGAAATGGCATGTTTCTCTCTGCAGGAAGAAGAGTGGGAAGTTGAAGACCTCCTACAAAAGAGAGCATCTAAATGTAGGCTGCAACATAGACATAGATCTTGGTGGACCAACCATCTATGGCTGGGCAGTGGTGGGCTATGAAGGCTGGCTTTTTGGCTACCAGATGGCTTTTGATACAGCCAAGTATAAGCTTTCACAAAATAACGTTGCCTTGGGATATAAGGCAGGAGACTTCCAGCTGCACACTAGTGTGTAAGTATTATCTGAGCCTAGAAAAACATTATCAGAGGAGCCACACTGTAGGCATTGTTAGCATTTGTGGACTCAGGTTCTCAGTCTCATCACTGCTGTAAGTGAAGTCTCCTGGACTTGCCCTTTGTGTGTTATCACAGGCTGGCTTGACTTGAGACAAGCAACCAGGTTATCTGTGTTGGTTTTTTCTGTCAGAACCTCAAAAGGCAGGTCTCAGCTGCTGGAAAGTCTTGTTCCATTCTGCAAGCAAAATGTGTTTGTGTAAAAACACGTGAGCAGGAGCCTGCCAGCTGCAGCTCCCAGCAGTGAGCATGGGTTCAGGAAGCACTGGCTCTCTTGGCTCACTTTAGGAGATAAGGATCAAATGATTGTGGAGAAGGGTTAAGCTAAAGAGTTACTAATCAAGGCAAGGCTTGACACATTTGCTTCTATTGCAAACAGGAATGATGGCACCGAGTTTGGTGGGTCTATTTATCAGAAGGTTAATAATAAGATTGAGACATCAGTCAATCTTGCATGGACTGCTGGCAGTAACAACACACGTTTTGGTATTGCTGCAAAGTACCAGATGGATGACAAGACTTCCCTTGTGGTAAGAATTTTGTTACAGGAATGAGTATTTGAAGCTCCCATAAATATTTGTGTTATGAAGTAGCTCCTTTAACTAGTTACTGACTAGGTATAGTAGATGTCAAACTGTGGCTTTTATTGGGGTTCAAATTTAAATTGGGACCTCACAGGTTATATTTGTGAAATTATGAAAAAAAAATAAGGGGGTCACCAGCTGAGGAAAGGATTGCTTAAGCAGGAAACTCTTGAGAAAAGGAAAAGACTGGAACAGGCTTGTATTAGAGATTAGTCTACAAATAGATGAAGGGAGTTAATGCACAGGTCACCTTCTCAGGGCACTGGGGCAATGCTGTCTGAATATTTATACACAGTGATAAATAGTGTGATTTCCTTGTCCCTGCAGGGCAAAGTGAACAATGCCAGCCTCATTGGACTCGGTTACACTTATTCCCTCCGACCTGGTACGTAAGTCTCACTGGCAGCAGCAAACAGTAAGTGGGTTACACTGTGGGCTACTCACTGTCATCTGTAGAACAGAACAGATGAACAGATGAGCTCAAAGTTTTACACAGACTCACAACAGTAAAGGATGTGTTTGTACAGAAATTCCTGTACCAACTAAGATCCATTTGGGTGGTCAAGTACATGAGGGGGGGCATGGTACAGGGATCTCAGTGTGTGATGGGTCTCATGACTTGCTTTCATAGGTGTTAAGCTGACCCTCTCAGGCTTGATTGATGGCAAGAATTTCAATGCTGGAGGTCACAAAATTGGGCTGGGATTTGAGCTGGAACCTTAACAGCTTTAAGTGAAACAATGGGTGGTGCTCTGGAAGGTGAAGGAAAAGCATACCCAGTGTGTTCCGGCCTTAATATTACTCTGAAATTTGAAGAAGTGTGAACTTTTACTCTTCCAAAGAACGACTTCAACCCAACGCTGAAGGTCCAGAAAGTGCCAGCACAACAAAGGAAGACACTTGAAGGCATGCATGGAAGTTGTGATGTTTGTGCCACATTTCAGTTTCCTCTATTTTAAATCTGTTCCTAAAAAAAAAAAGAAGAAAATCCAACCTCTCCCCCTTATTGTATTGCATTTTGCATGCCCTGTACTTCAAAGCCTTTTCCAAAAGGTGGTCTCTGTGCTGTAGTGGAAATTTGGGTTTACATCGAAATGAAATAAATTGGTCACAGTCGGAACAGAAGGTTGGTGTGTCTTTGACTTTTGATGTGACTTCAAGCGTGGCTAATAATCTGCAAATGCTTTGCCACACTGTACCTGTACACTGAGCATTTCCTCCTCCTGGGATTTCCAGGATAACATCCTTACACCTCTCATGTTTTAGAGACCTGCACAGTGAAAGCAGCTTTTTCCATTAAAATGTTATTGAGGGTATCAAAGAGCAAACCAAAAGTTTACATGTTTTAGGTAATTCCGTTCCCATATAGGAAACAAGTATTAGGTAAGTACAACCATTACACTTAAAGAAAAAAAGTGCAAATCAGCAAAGTTAAGAAATTAAGTTCACAGTTCCAGTATATTACAAAGGTGACATCTACCAGTGACTGGGCATGCATTGTCCATTGTTCCATCAGAAAGCCTAAAATGCAGTAAAACAGCCACAGGTGATGCCTAAGGGAAGATACATCAGGACAGAGAATATCTGCTGTCTTAAGGCACAATTAAGAACGTTTTCCAAGCAGGTAGAACAGGCATTTCCTACTGTATCTTTGTGAACAAAGTGTCTGAGAGGTGGATGCTGAAAGCCAGGCCGTGTGTGTGTCACAGGAGCAGCAGGTGACAGTAGAAGGAGGCAGTTGATCTTCCCTTCTTGGGGGCAGCAGCTTTTCAGACGTGGCTTCCCAAAGTAGCATCTTCAGAGGCCACTGATGTGATTTTACATCTGGGTTTGTTCTGCACTGTTTGTTTCTTCCACCTGAAGCTGCAGCCAGCTCCAGTCTAGAGCCTAAAGAATAAAGAGAATGACAAAGTTCAACACTAGCTTACAGGTGAGCTTTCTCTAGAATAAAAAAGCAGCAAGTCACAAGAATTAAAAAAAATTACTGGTCAATATAGTTTCAGGATGAGCCACGTGTCTGCTGTAAAGGAAACTCTTAAGTTACTTCCATTCTCTAATGTTTTGCTTTCTTTTAAATATTTTGCATCATTAAACATCCCTGTATTGCCACCAGATTAACGAGTGTCATTTTGCAGTATTTTCATAAAACAGCCAAGCACCAGCACCTCCCCTCTCCTATTGCCTTTGCCCAACTGTCTGTGTTACTGAGTGGTGGCAAAATTGCACAAGCACAACGTGGAAGCCTTGAGCCTCCTTGGTCTGTGTACAGAGGATGGAATACATTACCATGAAGCTCTGCTCCTGATCCTTCATTGTGTCATACATCACATTTTCTAATTGGCTACACAGTTTCTGTGATTCCAGTAGTAGCTCCTCACTGAAAGGGACAATTATCACATTAGTATTTCCTATGGCATTTAAAGAGTTACTGCCTCTACCTCGTAAATATGTCAGGGATGCTGCAGGGCACTGAAGTCAGTCATAGGCTCAGACTGCAACTGGGAACATTTTGGCATTCCCAGATTTACTGGGAGAGGGGCAAGAAAACGTGTTCCACTTGGGGTTTTAGTACTTGGATTCATGTTTGCTGGAGAAAAAGCTGCAGAACAGCCTCTAAACTAACAGAATTTTAAGCAATGTGCAAATAAACCAACCAAGGTCTCTCATTCCAGGTGGTGCCCCAGTTTATTTTAGCAGGCCAGAACTACACTGGTTACAGCAGGGTGTCCTTGATACAGCTCAGCTGTCACCTTACATGAGAATGCTTCGACAGGACTTCAAGTCCAGATTAAGGAAAAAAACCCCAAAAACATTTATTATGGAGGTAGAGGGAAGTGAAACTATGTATTCCCCATTCTTCATAAGCAAGCCCCAGGAAGTCTAACCACCAGGGAAACTGCTGACAATGAAACCTGAACACAAACTATAAAATGTGAGAAAACCCATGTGCTGGTATTTCACAGAGCGGGAAGCCCAGCTTTGCAGTGCTGGCATCAACAGCTACAGAACCCCAGACTCTGCCTCACCTTTTCCTTACAGACTCTGATAAATTGTAGGTTTCAGAGGGGACCTGCAGCAGCAGCTGGCCAGGGCTGCCAAGGCGAGACGTGCTCATGCTCTCTGGACTGCCAGTGACAGGACCACGTACTTTGCTCTGAAGAAAACACAGAATATTCAGATTGCAATTATTTCCACCCATTTTCAGCAGGCAGGAGTATGAGCCAACCTGGATCTTGGCTTTAATACCAACTCAAGAGAAAAGAACCATAGGACACACTCAATTTACTGTTATTTCAGTAACCTGTGCTACAAACCGTATTTTCAGGTTAAAGTGAAATTTTTATTTTACTTACACAAGCAATTTTCAGCAAGTTCCACAGTTCTTTTTGTCGTTTCTCCTGAAGCCTAACAACAGTTTCCTGATCTTCACTCATCAGATTCATCACTTTCTCCACTCTGGGGAACAATTCCAGTGCCTTCTGCTTGCAAACTACAGTTTTACTGTTAAAAAAGTAAAAACTAATCAGATCACACACGGGCCAGTGCAGGAGGGGAACATTTCTGAAGTCACTTATTTCCTGTAATGGTGTGAGATCTCATTACCTGCATGCCTGGGTTTTAAACAGTCCCTTGCTGAGAGGGGAAATGCTCTCTCTCAGCCCTCAATGAAACCAACATATTTGAACACAAAGCTCACCTGAGCTGAGCATAAATGACTCGGACTTTCTTTTCAAAGGTCTGGATGGCCTGCAGGAGCAGTCTCACTATCTCCTGGCTGTCACCACTTGTCCTCTGATCTGCAACGAGAGTCAGAGGGTCACACACACAGGTAGGCTGACAGGACAGAGTGAGGAGATTCCCCAGGGCTTGTTTCCACTGCTGCTTCGATCCTGAGACATCCCAAGTTCAGGCCATGCAAGTCTGAGTGGGATGAACTGCACTGGATTTCTGCCACCCTCTCTGAAGTTCTAAGAAAGCAGAGTTGGGACTGCTCAAAGACCAGCCATGTCTTTTTTCACCCTTCCTACACAGCAGCAGCTGCTGGTGGCAACAGCCTGCTCTGAGAGGAGCTCCAGGGGAGTTTCAGGAAGAGCTCAGAAGGCACCAACAAAGCAAGGCTGGCCTAGTGTAAAACTGGCTCCCCTCTCCTAAAAAAGGTGAGTCCAGCAGACTCCACGTGCAGCACAGTGTGTGGGCAGGCCCAGAGTGCAGAGAAAGTTTTCTCAGTGGTCATTACCACATCTCCAAAGTTACTACCCATGCAAAGCAAGCTGACCTTGAGCTAAAATGCCTTTTACCTCTTGGCTTCTCTCTCAGTCTCCGGTACAGCTCCCTGGCTTGCTCTTCTCTGGAAGAAAAAGACAGAGAAAACAGATGACTTCTCAAGAACAAAAATTAAGAACTCAAATTTTTTCTATACTAATCTGCTGTTTCAGACCAGTGACAGATGAGTCAAAAATTGCCTTTAGTGTTGAAGTCCTCCCAGTCCCCACAATTTGGGCAGAAGAAACAGCCCTTTCGTTGTCCTGCAGTGGGTCAGCTTAGCTGGAAATGGTCCTACATCTGAAGTTCAAGGTAGTTCAACTCACAAATCCTCCAGTGTTCCTCCTTGTTTACGACCTAGTGGGCTTCTCTGCAGGTCCACAATGTCTGTCTGCAGGGCCATCATCCTCTTCACGAGCTGGTCCACATCATCCTCCTGAAAGCAGCACAGAACAGAAGCTGCAGAATGTGCCTCAAGAATGGGAAATCCTTGCCTTTTCAAATTTCAAGACTGATGCTTAAAATCCTCATGTTCAAGCATCTAACATCCCATTCAGTTTAACCTATGATCCATATTCTCTTTTCAGCTCTCCAGGATTGGGTCAGCAGGAAATTTGAGTGAAACCACTGCAAAATCTCCTCTCACATCCCCCTTCTTACCCTAAGCCTTACAACACAGTTTGCTTCATGAAGTACAAGTAGTGGATAAAAGTGGGGCCACCCAAACCAAGGCAATGTGAAATCTGGATTCACTCCAGACACAAGAAGTTTCTATTTAAGGGGGAACAATAAAAAAAAGAAAGGGGGGGCCCTTTTTCTTTAGGATAAGCAGTTATTTAGAAACATACCCGCCCACAAAGTTCCACAGCTTGTTCCATCTCTTTCCAGGCAAGTAACAGCTTCTCAGAAGCTACAGGAATGAAAGAACAGTGATTGGATTTCTCAGGTTCATAGAGGAAGAGGTAGATACTTTGTGGGAGTAAGAAGCACAAGAAGACCTGTTTTTCAGAAGCCATACTCACTAATTCCAAATTCAATCTGCTCTTTATACTTTTCCAGGTCGATCTGGATGCTTGTTTTAAAGAAGTCCAGCTTTGCTTTGAGCTGCTGAGAAAGGGAGGCCATAGAATTCTTCATCTTGGAGAGGGCACTGTTGTAACGCAAGAGATTCATCCTGCATGGACAAGAAGGTCCTGTCAGCCTCCCAGAGCAAACCTGCTGCCCTCCACCTGCACCCGGAGCAGGCACTTCAGAGAGCAGCAGTGAGTGCACTGCAGCTGTGCCAGAGGGGTAACCCCCAGCTTCTCATCACTACTGCAGCTCCCCTGCTGGGTTTCCCCATTGCAGCAGGAGCCCCTGGCTGCTCCTGCCCTGTCCCAGAGCTCCAGAGGCAGTGCCCGTACATGGCCGCTCGCTGCCCCTGCTGCAGCCGGCTGCAATCCTCTTTCAGCATCCGGATCGTGTGCCAGATCTGGCCCCACACTTTTCGCAGCTGGAAGAAGTGGAGATTCTTCTTTGGATCCTGAACTAGAAACAGAGGAGAGGGGAGGGAGGGAAAGAGAGATGTGCATATCAACATGAAGCCTAAATGTAGTGCTATCACGTGACAGAGCAGTTCAAAACATCACTCCTTAGGGGGGCACATTACCTCCTGCAAAGCCCAGAGCTGCTAACCCCAATTCAGGTCCACCCACACCAAAATCAAACTCGTCCTTCCCTCAGTTATTCTGACAAACTGAATGAATGCTATGCCAGTCCATTTGGCTGCTTCTTCAGTCCCAACATGCAAAAGCCCTCTCTGCTCTCTGCACATGACACAGAGCTCAGACAGCCCTCCCCAAACACCTCTCAGGGTCACATCAGAGAAAGTCCTTACGGATGCAGTCCACGCTTTCCGGGTGGGGACGCAAAGCCACCTGAGCCTCGTAGGAAACCTTCTTGTTATCAAAGAGGAAGAGGAGGTCTGTGTCTGCAGCTGCAGTATCGTTCACCTGCAGAACACAAAAGACCCAGCTCGGTTCTCTCAGAAAAAGCAAGCCTTGTTAACATTGTTAACAGAACATTCCTCCTCAGCCACAGAGAGATCAGCGGGGTGCCTGTGCTGCCAGGGCTGCCAGGTCTGGGTGGTTACTGTCACAAAAGCCTGCAGGGAGTGCTGGGACCCCAAAGTGATTCACTCAGCAGCAAGAAAAGGAGTATCCAGACTCACCTTGCTATCAGCTATATGTTTAGTGACCAGCTTCTGAGAAAACAATTCAAGTCCTGCTTCCTGCAGTAGCTCCTGGTCCTGCTCTAGGATTCCTGTGTCTGACTGGATCCTGGCCTTCACACTCTCCAGAGTCTCCTCCTCTGTCACTGGGTAGGTGTGCACAGTTCCCGTAACCATGTTCAGAACATGAAGCAACTACAAGAGCAGCAAGGCATGAGAAAGGCTGAAGATACATTGGTCATGTTTGAGCAGAGATCAGAGAAACTGCCTACAATAAACTGCTCAGAGCACTTGGTGGGCTCAGGAAGTCACTGCACCTACTTCATAACATTATGCCAAACTCCTTGTCCTCCACTGAGTGGAGGGGAGGCCACATGGCAATTAAGCAGCTTCAGCCACAGAATCCTCTGCCAGAACATGGAACTAAGCACACACAGAGCTATCTGCTACTCCCAACAAGCTCAGGGAGTATCTGTGCTCAAAGAAGCAAGAGGAAAGCACCTGTCACTAATTGTCAGGAGAGAGCTCTATGAGTTTCTGTGCCACTCCTCCTCCTAGGCTTCTGACTCAAGCATCTTCTCTCATGGGTTACAGGCAACTGCTCTCTGGAAAACTTCTCAGGATAATACAGACCCACTGCTCACCTTCAAGTTCAAAATGTCATCCAAGGCTTTGAAACACCCATAGGGTCCATATGTAGGATCTGTACCTCTCTGGCGTGGGTGCCACATTAACATGAGTTGCAGCCATTTCTCCAACCTCGCAGACAAGACACTGAACAAAATCAGCAGGGGATTTGCAGTCACCATATGGCCTGGTCTCTGCAGGAGGACTGACAAACAAGTGTCCCCACCCCCCTCCCCCCAACACTCCACAAATGCAGTGTTTAGAAGGCAGAAACTGAGACTCACAACTACACGAGTCTGACAAGTGACACAAGGACTGTCTGTGTCATGCACTCAATTTATTCACAGTGCATAATATAAATCTGGTCCTTATGCAGAGGAATCAGTTTATCCCAGCAGGCAATTTCTAGTGCTCACCTGTTTAGATTGTTTGGGCAGGGTAAACTGCTAGAAAATTTGACTTCTCCAGATAAGTCTTCTGAAACAACAATATCCAGCTCGCTCTTCTGACGCACCTTTGTATGCCTAATGAATTCAAGCAAGTACAATGGTGAAACAACCACCTGCCTTTCCCAGCCTGCATGGTTAGTAGGCTCCTAGAGCTGCTCTTGACAGATAGAATACAGATGCCACTGTGGTTTCTGTTACCTGCCCTGCAGGAGTCAGACCTTATAACAAAGAGCAAGTATCATGAATACTGAACTTGCTCAGGTAGGTCAAACTCCTGTGAAGGGAGTCAGGTCTCCATAAGGGCAAGGAACACAGAGATATTATGGTAAGAACCAAGGGAGCACAGTTCTATTTCCTGTGGCCAGGCCAGACACACGGGGTGCAGTCCCATCACCCAGCCCCACTCACTCACCACTGCACTGGTTGCCAGTTGGGCAGGAATGGTCGGAAGCCTGTAATGCACTCGAAGGCCAGTGTGCCAAAGCTCCAGTAATCCACTGTCACTGTGTACTTCTGCTGTTCCAGCAGCTCGGGAGCCTGGGACAGTCACACACATAAGACAAAGCCACCCATCTCTTAGCTCTCTCTATCCCTTAACAGCTCACTAATGTTGGTACAAGAGATTAAAGGTATTAGAGAACACTGCCTCTCACAAGCTTTGAGACCCTCTCAGAGTGAGCAGCAGAGGTTACTGGCACTCCTGTTCCTTATTTATAACAGACAGCTAGCAGACTCTGAAAATCCAATGTCAGCCAGAAAGGGTCACCTCTGCTAGCTGCAGCACCCCAAATGCACCCCACACCAGCACAAGTGCTTCACCCCAGCCCAAAGCTTGACAACAGTTAATTCTATCCCACTAAAAAGCAGTAGCTGCTCTTCCAGCTGAATTCCTTCCTTACCAAGTACTGCAGAGTCCCAACAAAGGATGTGCACAGGCTGCCCTGGTCCAGCTCCTTAGCATAACCAAGGTCAATGATCTTGTGTATTAACTGAAACACACAACAGAGAATAACAACACTAGACTGAAGTCCTCTTAAAAGCACATCACACAAAGAAAGAAAAGGTTCAGCTCCTCAAAGGTATGCAGGAAATGTGCCAGTGAAGAGATGGAAGCAGAAATGGGAGGCCACTGTGGAAACTGCAACCTTTGTAAAGTTGTCATGTCATGGGCTTGACACACACTTAGCAGTTATGTCTCCAGCTCTTTCTGATCTTTGATCTATCAGTACAGTCTGGCTCTCTCCTTAATGGTTGAAAGTCAAAATGTCAGGTGTTAAGAGATGTCCAATACAATCTCTCACTTCAGCTGCACATGGAATCCTCACACACCAGCCTGAGAGATACCACCCTGGGTCAGGTGCTCTTGCAGGGGGACCACATAACTGCACTTACATCTGGTTCCTGCTTACCCTTTGCTCTCCTTGCTGCAGCACGATGTTCTCTGGTTTCAAGTCTCTGTGGATGATCCTGTTCTCATGAAGGTACCTGAGAGCAGAAGCTGAGACACAGAAAAAGCCACTTTTAAGAGCATAATTAACAGTTCCCAGCACGAGCTCAGTAAGGATTCAGTTCTACCTTGTATAATCACAGCTTTTGGGTCAAATCTTGTACAATGAAACACACAACAAAACACTTCAGTTCCCTCACATCCTTCTTGTGAACTGTAGTAACACTGGCTAGCTTAAGTCAGCAGGGACCTCCCCAGAGTCCCAAGACCTTTGGCAGACAATCAAGATCATAAGAGATCAGACTAACATGGAGTTATTAAGGCCACTGCTGCATATTTGTAGAGTGGATTCAGCACTGAAGAGCTCCCACAGTTCAGACAACTGGAGGTACTGCTACCACTTACCAATGTCAGATAACAAGATGAGAATGGCTTCCTCCTGCAAGCCACAGCAGTTCTCCAGCTGATTCAGGTACTGCAAGCAAACAACACAGAATATAGTCTTTCCCCCTTCTATTCTGAGTGAGGCTCACAGGCCCACAAATTCTCAGGGATGCAAGAAGTTTAAGTAACAGCAATGAAATTCTCTAGAGGCACAAAACTGTATGGTCTGCAACCTCTGGGAGCAGCAATTACAGCATCAGGCCTTGGTCTAATGGCATGGGAGGATAAAAGAGCAGGTGAAAGAAGTCAGTGTCATCCCATTCTCATCCTTCCACTTGCTCCATCTTTCTTAGCCATTTACCCTGTGCGTGGCAGTATCAGCTCAAATCTCAGGTCTAAGCTCTGGGTTTTATCTACAGGCAGATTATAGCAAAGGTTAGAAAAACGTCAGGATTAGAGTTACCCTGTGTTATTTTTTCCTCTGACAGACAGGAGTTAATCACTTCCAGGAAGGGTACAGCCTATACACGTACCCTGTCCTATGATGGTCTTGGCCACACTCACACGTGCCCTCACCCTCTAAGTGCCAACTCCTCACAGTGCCACTTGCAGCAAAACAAACACGAGTTGCACAAACCACTTGAGTTTCCAAAAGCTGAACACAATACCAAGGAGACCAACCCACCAACATTTGTTGATGCCCTAAGCAGGACGCATCAGGATGTGAAAGCAAAGCTTTTGGGGGTCAGAAGTTGAGATGAGAAGCTGATGCAGCCCTTGGTCACCTCCCCGGGGGCCTCACCTTGCGCAGGTCCCCGCCCTGGCAATACTCCATGGCCAGCAGGGGCAAGTCGTTGGGTGCAAGCTTCTGCATCCCCTCGGGGACATCACGGGCAGCCACCACGTTGGGATGGTTGAGCCTGAGGAGTGAAAACAAGGCACGGACACCTGATATTCTGCAAGTGCTACAGTTTCACCTGCTCGTGGTCATCACTCGGGTCACTAATCCTTTTAAGAAACTGAACTAGTGGATTCTAGGGTCCGTCCTTCACGGACCTGGGCTCGCTCTAACTCCCTGCATTTCACGAGCAGGCAGCGCATCCCTCCGGCCCAAAAGCACAGCACCCCTGCCCGGGAGGTGCAGGAACAGGCGCCAGGCAGCGAGCTGCCACCCTCCAGAGCAGCCCCTGCCCCCTCAGAGGGCAATCCAACCCCCAGCAGGGACATTCAGTGGGACAAGCAGCGCCCAGGGCCGAGCCCAGGCGTTCCCCGGCCCCGGAGTGCAGGCCTTGTGCCGGCGGGGCGCGGGCCGGGCCCGAAGGGATCCCGGGCCGGACACCGGGGCTGCCCTCACCTCTTCATGATCTGTATCTCCAGCGCCCAGCGGTCGCGGTTGCGAGGGCTCAGCTCCTGCCGGCACTGCTTGATGGCCACTTGCTCGCCGGTGTCCTGTGGGCACAGCGCGGGCCGGGCTGAGGGCGAGGTGTGTGTGGTGGGGGGGGCACACCGCGGGAGCCCGGCCCGGCCTCGCCCCCCTCAGCCTCCCCCTCCTCCGCCGCCCCTTCCTC
>VXBX01007104.1:110220-131625 GCA_013400415.1 Scytalopus superciliaris
GAACGGGGCGGTGTGAGGGGGGAACGGGGCGGTGTGAGAGGGAAGGGCACCCAGACCTGCCCGGGGTGTGCGCGGAGCGGCCACAGCCCCAGAGCTGTGCCCCCCGGCCCGGGGCTCTCCCTCACGGGCCGGCGGTGGGCCGAGAGCCGTGAGGGGATGGAGGGGGAGAGGAGATGGAGAAGGGATGGAGGGATGAGGGATGGAGAGAGTAAGCAGGCATTGGAATGGCGTGCCCAGCAAGGGGGTGGATTCTCTCCGTCCCCCGGAGGTGTTTAAGGTGAGACTGAACGCGGCACCGAGTGCCATGGGCTGGTAGCCGGATAAAGGGCTGGACTGGATGATCTCGGAGGTCTCTTCCAACGCGGGCGATTGTGTGGTTGTGTGAGGGAGGAGCGAGGGACGGAGAAGGGATGGAGGGAGGGATGAGGGGATGAGGGATGGAGGATGGAGCGCCCCGGAGCTGCCGGGCACGGCGGGGCCCCTCGGGGCAATGCGGGTCCCTTCGCTGACATTAAACCATTCCTTAAGCCCCGAAACCATCCCGGGACAGGGGTTAGTCCCTGCTCGCTCAGCAGTGCTCAATCACCTTTTTCTGGGAGTCCCTTCTGGAGAGAGCTACCCTCAGCTCGGATTTCTGGCAGCAATGTTACCGCCAGCACTGGGACTCCTGAGAAATCCATGCGAGAATCTTGACACGGATTTCAATACAGAGAAGGGCTAAAAAACACACAGAGTAGCCAGTGTTTCATGTTACCACTGTGCACGACAGCCAGTGCTTCCCGAGTGAGGACTCCAAGCAGCTCCTTCTGACCATGCAGGTCCCTCTCACACACACCAGTTCTCCCGTCTGTGCTTACACTGAATTCCGTCAGGAACCGAATTGCTCGGGAATCAGTTCCCAATAGTTAGGACACATCCAGTACTGCAACGATTGCACCACTGACTGTTTTCACAGCCCAGCCCTAAGATCAGCTCTAGACATGGCAACTCTGATTTGTCTGCCACACTTTGATAACTAAATACCTCATGACCACACCCTGGTGAGTAGATCTTCATTTTCTAGTAGCAGTGAGCATTTAACTCTCTGGTCCCCAACGTGCTGTTCTTTATTTCTATCTAAAGCTCCTTAGAAGTTTTGCTCATTTAACTTGTGAGCTCCCCTGACTGTTTCTTCTCTCAGGGCATGCTTTGCTCCACATGCAGCTCAGGGTCTCCCTGCCAAACATCTCCATTCAGAGCACAGCACACTCTTGTTTGAAATAGGAGTTTCTCAGGATTAAGGCCAAGTCCACATATTGCAGACCGCTGATTCTGTTAGAAATAATCCAGCTGTGCATTGCCTCATGCTCCCCAGAAGCACGATGGGACAGTCCATACTGTTCTGTCACTGAAGCTTAAGCTGCTCAATGAGGAAAAATTGTTTTGGACCGGAAAAGAGAGGGAACGAAACAAACTGACTGTAAATCAGCGTGTCAGCAAGCAGCTTCCCTGCGGTCCTGCACAGGCTCCTTCCCCAGCACTCCGGACACCAGCCTGGACCATCCCCAGATGCTCGGGAAGGGGTGGGATGTGGACAGCGCGGCCCGGGGAGTCTCCACCCCCTCGAGGGGAGCTGTAAGTAGGACAGGAGCTGTTCAGAGAAATCGGAGCAGGGGCACAGAAAACGCAAAACCAGCTTGGTCTGGGAAGGAAATAATCAGCAGGATACAGAAGAGAAAAAAGCAAAAAGGTAGGTACTACTCTGTGCCTGTTTGAAAAAGTGCCTTTCCTGTTTTCAGCATCAATGGCATTGTCATTAAGTTCTATTATATGTTATTATTTAATAAATCCCACTGAAGCAGCATGATAGTTAACTAACTGAGCTATTGCCTTTCAGCTTTTGAAGAGATTCATAATGTGGGTAAAGCTGCTAATTTTCAGTTGTTTCAAGAGAGCTGCAGCTTTCCAGGGAGAGGGCTGACAGCCTCAGGCTGTGACCTGTTAAGCAAGGAGGAGTCTCCTGCACAAAGAACATTAGCAAAAGAACTTAAACTGATGGAAAAGTTGTGGGCAAATACGTCGGTAGTAAGGAGACCCAGAGAACTAGTTGCAAAAAAATTTATCTAATCTTCCTGGGAGGAGATCAGACTATGATTCTCATCCCAGGTTCCAAACCAGGATAATGAAGGAAGAAAGAGGAGGAGGAGGGTGGGTCATCTTCAGTTCTCCCTAAACATGCTTCCCCTTAAATGTGGCCAAACCCACAGGAATTACTGAGGATGATTGCCAAAACAAACCTACATTTTGAAATATCCATTTCCTCCAATGCTTTCAAAAACTACAGCATCCTTCTTTTATTTTTCTTTTTTTAACTTTTTCCCCCAAAACCAGAGGTCTGTCTGTTATGTTTTTAAGGGGAAATAGTACAAGTCTGCTATTTGTCTGCTCAGTTCAGAAAAGGGGTACAGGAGCACTTTCTCCAGAAGGCAGGAAAAGTCAGCAAGGATGTGCAGGCTGTTGCTTGAACTAAACCAAGACAGCTGTTCATCAGCAAGAAAGCTGTTAGTGTTATAGATTCAGAATCAAAGTCTTCTGGAATGGACATGCTGTGTTACTGGGAGAGAGGACAGCTACTTTTAATTTCTGTAGATGTGGCAGTTGGGGACACATTTTAGTGGTGGATTTGGCAGTGTTAGTTTTATAGTTGGATTCAATGATCTTAAAGGTCTTTTCCAACCTAAATGATTCTATTCACAGTGACTTTTTGTTCACCCTTGATAAGTTAGGTCTCTTTTTGAGGTATCGTTCCACATCAGTAAGATAATGTTCACACTCTTCCTGCTTGGAAGGGCTGTTATTAACAATAAATTAATATGTAGGACTGTAAGTATTCATGCTGCTGCTTCAGCAGAGAGACACATTTAGGGTATCATATATCCTTGTGTCCTAATATACTAGAAAGCATGGAATCAAATCAAAATGTCAGAACATGACATCTAAGCCTTTGACTTATTGCTCCAGTATTTCTGATGAGAGGGGAAGCACAGGCTGAGATCAGAAAGCACACACTGTTCAGCAGAGTCCTACCAGAAGGCACATTGCAGGTTTCTGCTTGGAGTCCTGTAAATGTGCTGTTTTTCAAACAGCCAGATGGTTTCAGTTTGATGGGGTTTATCATTCAGGACATTCCAACTGGCTGGCCTAAGTTTTACCTTTCCCAAAACTGAAGACAAACATCTGGCAACATCTGTTATCAGTTTTCCATGCAGAGTGGGACAGCAGCCATCAGTGGATGGACAGGCATCCCACATGGAGAGGGGGAAAGGTGGCAGCACCATAAACTAAGGTAGACTGGACAGGGGCAGCAGAAATAAGTGGAAGAAAGGATGAGGCATCTGATGCAAAACAACTTTGAACAGACTATGTAGTGCATTATACTGTAATATAAGTAGTATAATATTTACTCATCATACTGTAATATAAGTATTATAAGCACATGCTGTATAAGCTGACTATGAGATAAACTTGACTATAACCATAAACTTGATTAAACACGCAGATGCTTGTTAAATAGAGACTTTAAAAGATGTTTCTTACTACTCCTGAAAGCTATCTGTCATTTTCTGCTGGTTTCAGGCAGCTAGGACTTCCTCCAAGGTATCAGTTAGGCCAGCATTGCCTCTCTGTCCTCCCACAAAAAACCCCAACCCAAGCCAAACCACCAAAAAATTCAAATTTCACTGGTGTTGCCTCGTTTTGGGGGCTATTTGAAAATCACTCCTACAGCTGTTAATGAGGCTGCTATACAATGCAGAATGCTTCCTCAGAGGTGAGAAATGGCTTGAAAGTGTATAAAAGGTGTACTACAAATTCTGTGTGCTAAAACACCCTGAGAAATGCTCTGAACTATAAGAATTTCATCATCAAGATGTGACCTAAAGACGAGGCATGGAGTAATTAAGGTTCTCAGAAGATGTTCCTGTGAATCTTTTCCTTTGTTCAGTCTGACTTAAATCTCCTCTTTTTGCGGCCTCATGATGAGAAATCAGAGCCTGAACTATCCTGCTGTACTCCTGGTTCTGCTTCAGAAACTGGACTGTTTGTGCCTTTTGCTTTTTCTTTGAACAAATCTTAAAGAAACCCAAAACCCACAGTGACAAAACCACCAAAAACCCACAAACAGCCTTTATTAGCCATGAATCACAAATTCATGACTCATCTGTCATACTCTGATTTTACCAACTGTTATCCAGCTGCCTGCTCTGGCTTTATATAAACACAGCCCGAGCTCCTGACTTCTGGAAGGAGCAGTTTTCTCAAACAGTTGGGTCAGCTCCCTCCATGCAGTGTAGATGATAAATAGGTGATAAATGTGGGAGGCAGTGCCTGAATAACGTTTCAAATACTTGGAACTGCAGGGCAATCTGAGAGAGTGGGAATTAAATTGTACCTTCTCTCCTGCTGCTCTGCCTCCCTCCCAGCTCTCCGTTTGTATGGCAGGTGTTTTAGTTTTAAAGGACTTGAGGTGCTGGAGTTGGTCAGGGCAGGGGGATTCCATCAGGTGCAGCACAGCTCCATGATCTCAGCTATCAGGAGTGGCTGGTACAAAGGATCAAGCCAGATCTGTTCACCCTGGGGGTTACTTGGGTCTTGTTCAGTTGTAAAAAAGAGGAAGAAAATTATGGGCTCAAGGCAGGAAACCTGTAATAAAGTTTTCAATCTTATTGTAAGAGTTGAGATTATACAACAATGACAACCCCAGTCCTTAAAAGCTGTTACTCAACTGTGAAAATCGGTAACACCTTCCTAGTTTTTCATAGATGTGTTGGGCCTTGCTGTTTAATGCCATGTTTTCAAAAAGTCCCATTGGCACTGTTTCTAAACTTCTGACATTTATGATCGTTTATATCTTGTTAATTTAACTTTTGCTGTGAACAACAGCTTCCTCTCCCCTGTTGATGTATCGATAAATCCTCATTTAAAGTCCTCAAGTTCAGCAGTGTTTCTCAATATAAAGATAACTTCAGTAGTTACAAAGTCATGCTGCAAAGGTCAGGCTCTTTTACACACATACATTTGCCTGATGGTTTGCAGGGTCACCAAGAGAAAAGAAAGGGCAAAATGCATCTTCTCGGGGGGTTTTCCTGCAAGGAGAAGCAGAGGAACCAGGAGCCCCCAGCAGAGCCCTTTCCCTTCACAGGCAACAGGCCACCTCAGAGAGCCCTTTCCTGCCTTTGTGTGCCACATCCAGTGTCAGTTTCTGCTTTGAACATGAGCTTAGAAATGGTGTTTAGTAAGGGAAGAAACAAGTGTTGCTTCATTTCTGTGGCAGAGTTTTGGACCTGCTGGAGACTGTGCCGTGTGCTGAGCGTCCCCAGGGCTCAGAATCTCCTCTCTAATAAGGCACAAGGCTTTCTTTGGTGGAAGAAATCACTTTTTCTCCTTTGTCAGGAAACAAATAGAGGGAACAGAAACCGGGGCTCCCACATCTCTCTGCAGTCACTGGCTACAGAAATGTGAATTCATGCTTCTGCCAAGAGACTTGCCTGCTCAAGGCCAGACAGGAATACATTTTGCTACAGTAGGAAGAAATACAGATGGATAGAGAGTACCCCAGGGTCCTTCTGTCAGTGTTATTTTCAAGGAAAGACTCTCTGTTTCCTCCAGACCTAAAAGAGTGTGCTTTAGCTTGTCAAATTTCTAAGTTTATTAAGTAAAAGCACGTCTGGGTCCAGCCTGGCAGTTTCCCCTGTCCAGGAAGACCAGGACAACTAGACCAGACAGCTGAGAAGTGAAGGGTTCAAAGTGTGTAAAAAGAATTTTCATCATTTAAAACCTTCATTTAAAGTTACGACCTTGAACTCTGTTCACTCTGTAAAACCCCTGATTTTTTGTCTTTATAGATAACTTGAGATTTGGAGCTGATGTGAAAAACACTCAGAATGGAAGGCAAACTCCCGTGTCTCCTCCTGCTGGTGGGAGCAATCGTGACTGCCCAGTGCCAGGTAAGATCTCATGCATCAAATCATTCTCCTGCCATCCTTTATCCAAAATATTTCATTTTATTGGCTGGAGGAGACATATTTCTCAAAGGTAATCAAGCCACAAGGTCTTACGGTGAAACTGCATGTGAATGAGTTCACAAAGTGAATTGTTCACTTTACTTTGGAAATTATTTGCTTGAACCTCCTTCAAACAGCAGAAAGCTGACAAGCTTTAGTTGCACTTGCAATGCCCCAAGAGCACATGGTCACTTCACATATGATGTGAGTACAGAATATCCTGAATTCACATCACTCAGAGGACAAGCAATCACCTGGTAGTCCGTGGCAACTGTGTGACTGACAGTTCTCAGGAGCCACACTGAGGTACTAGAGGCACTTTTCCCTGTGCTGTCTGACAAGGCAGGCAGTGCCTCAGAGCTCCCCTGCTTTACATGACCTCAGGAAGAGGACTGACTCTTTCTAGACACTCAGCTTGTTTAAGAGGGCAGTTACTCAAAGAATTAACCTTCTTTGCTTGCAGGGCTTACGCACACGTTCCAAACGGGGAGCCAGACCCAGAGGTAAGCCAGGCAAGCTGCAACCCTCTTACCTTGTGAGCATGGCAGTGTAAGCAAATGCTGCTGAAGGAGAGCAGCCTGAAAGCCCTTTGTCATGGCTGTCTGGATGAGAGATTCAGAAGGCAAAATGCCAGACCATTAATACCATCCACAACTCAATGAAGTTTTCCCCTCCCTCTGCTTTTCTTCAGAGAAAACAAGGCTGGTCGACAGTGGAATAGAACCTCCAGCAACAGCAGTGAGAGGGGGGGGACAGCTGTGGTCTCACAAGGGAAAGGGGCAGCCCATTAGACAGATTGCTCCCATCACAGATGCTTTTCTCCTGGAAATGGAAAGGAGTCCTTTGGCTCAGCCAGGTCTTTTCCCTGACTCTCTAAAAGAGGATTTCCTTTCTCCAATTACAGCCATTTGCAAAGACAGTTCATCTGGAGAAATTTACCAGCACATGTGGACCTGGCTGAGGCTTTCAGGGAGCAGAATAGAATACTGTAGGTGTGACAGTGGTTGGAGTCACTGCCACACTGTGCCTGTCAGAGGTGAGTATGACAAAGAAAAAGGAAATGCTGAGGGATGAGAGATTGCCCATCTAATCATCCTAAAGAAGAACTCCACAGTCAGGGCCAGAGTTATTGCACAGAAAGTTTGGCTTGAAATAGGATAGGAATGAAAATACAACCATACACTGACTCAGGCAGGACCGTGTGGGAGTGGGCAAGGGGCTGAGGAAATCTAATAGCATATATGGAGAGAATGGAACAAAGGAAGAATGGGAGCACATGGCAATAACAGGCAGGTAAGGAAAAACAGAACAGGCTAAAGGAGACTGAGAGGAGAGGAAAGATGTGTTTGCATTGCCAGCTTCTTGTTTGTGTGGGATCTAACAGCAGTTCCTGGCTTTTGCTTATTCCACAGCCTGCACTCGAAATAAATGCTACAATGGGGGCCAGTGTTCAGAGGCATATTATTCCCCACAGCTCTTCATCTGCCAGTGCCACCAAGGTTTCTCAGGGAAGCAGTGTGAAATAGGTAAGTGCACCACACCAATTTTGTGAACAATGCTGTTGGGTTTAGCTGTGCACTGCAGAAGGGTGAGGTACCCAGGAGATCCTGCTGTATTTCAGGCTCTCTATTAAGCTGCCTCTTGTTGTTTGAAAGCTAATACTACAAAGAACTTTTAAGGACACCTGGCTGTTCTCAGCTTCTCTTAATAAAACTCTAAATTTTGTAGCTGAAGACCTTCGTGTACCCCTACAGTCTGCCTGACAGGGCATTTTCACTGACTTGCAAGACAAGATATCTAAGAGCCAAGTTTAAACAGAACAGAGAGTGGGGCAGCAGGGTTGGGAAACTGTCCTTAGAGTAACATTTGCTTCCCTTCTGTTCAGATACTGAAGTTAAATGCTACAGAGATGCTGGAGTAACATACAGAGGTACATGGAGCATGACAGAAAGTGGAACTGAATGTTTAAATTGGAATAGCAATGACTTGATGGCCTGGAGGTACAACGGCCAAAGCGAGGATGCTGCTGAGCTGGGCTTGGGCAATCACAACTATTGCAGGTGAGGCTGAGGGCACACAGGTCAGAGCCACAGGAATCAGCCCTTTCTAGAGCTGGGAGCAAAGGAACAGCTGGTTGCTGTAGGCTGATACCAAGCAGGTGCAGATATGGCACAGCCCATGAGCAGCAACTGCAGCCTCTGCAGACATACCTGAACTTCAGATCTATCTGGACTGGATGCTTATGACAGACTAAAAATGTAGATATGTCTCACCCCATAGTCTTTCTCAGTCCCTTCTCAAACTGAGTTACTCCATTTGTAATTCAGTTTCCTGCAGCTCCAGATCCTGAGCAAAACTGTGAATGCTTTTTGCACATGAAGTAAACTGCACAACCATGCTGTCCCCTCCTGCTGGGTACTGCCCATCTCATCTTCACCCTCATGTACTGCACAGTTAAAACAGGAATCCAAACAACCTCTGATGGGCCAGTCCATGCCTTCACTGCAGAGCAAGGTTGAGCTCCCAAACCAGATGGCAGACATGGGACTATTGACAAGAGCTTTATAATGATGTGTAATGTCATAACTCTTTCAGAAACCCAGATGAGGATTCCAGACCTTGGTGCTATATCTATAAAGGGGGAAGGTACACCTGGGAACACTGCAGTGTGCCCTCCTGTTCAAAAGGTACATGCAGGGGGACAGTTTCCTTTATTCACTGCATATATAAGGGTTCACTTGTGCTGGTTCTGTAGCCTGAAAAGTTGAGACTCTCACATTAAACCATTTCTAAGCTTTTAATATGTCAGACACCAAGAGACTGAGATATGTGTGGTTAATACAGAGATGCCTTGAGAGAAGTCACACTTAGGAACAACTGATGGGTTCACATCCATGAGTTAATGTGCAACTTTCTCATTGAAGCCACAGGCCCCAACTGCAGGTCGGGCAGAGGCACAGATTACCGAGGCAGCCACAGAGTCACCAGTTCTGGAGCCACCTGTTTGAAGTGGAACTCTCTACTCCTTATCAACAAGAGATACACTGCTTGGAGAAGAGATGCTTACGAGCTGGACCTTGGTAGTCACAATTTCTGCAGGTGTGTAGTTGGGTATAGAACAAAGACAATCCCACCAAGCTGTCCTGTGGTACTCTGAAGGCAGGGCTGTTACATGGATTATTAAAGCACAGGAAACACATTCCTGCTGGGAATGAGGCTCACTTGCAATAGCAGTTTTATTCTGCTGACCTATCTCTGCTTCTCTAACATCAGGCTCCATAAATGCAAATTCCACGTGCCCTCAGGGCCCTCTGTGTCTCTAGAAGAATCAAACAGAATGCACTCAGGTCACAGTCTGCCACCTTTAGGTCTCCACAAATCTGATAGTACAAAGAGCTCTTCTCTTTCCTGTGCTGCAGGAATCCTGACAATGACAGCAAGCCCTGGTGCCACGTCCTGAAAGGAAGCCAGCTCACATGGGAGTACTGCAATGTGCCTACTTGCTGTAAGGATACTGATTCTTCTCTTTCTTTGAGGCATTCCAGTCCTGCATGGCATTTGTACTAAACTCAAGCCTCTTACAGTAGAATAAGAGCTGGAGGGAAAAAAAAAAGGTTTTTTGGAGTATAAAGAGCTTCTGTTGCTCCACTCTCACAGAAGTGCCTGTTTCTCTGCCAGGAGGGAAGACTGCAGAAAAATGGAGGGCAGGAAAGGCAGGGTTTCCTTACTGTATTTTTCAAATCAGAATACAAGTTTCCTTGGAAACAGCAATGAGTCAGACACCAAAGAGTTCGCAGCAGGGCTGCCTCAACATGCACGGGTGACTAAGAGGCTCTTAACCCAAACTGGAATCCGGTGTGTGGGTTTGTCATCCCCAGCCACCTGTGGCTTTCGGCAGCGCCGGCTGAGGATCAGAGGCGGCTCCCGGGCGGACATCGCGGCTCACCCGTGGCAGGCAGCCATCCTCGTGAGGTACCACCGTGTGCCGGGAGAGCACTTCCTCTGCGGGGGAGTCCTCATCAGCTCCTGCTGGCTCCTGTCTGCTGCACACTGCTTTGAGGAAGGGTAAGTTGAGGGCTCACTGCTGTCTAGGGGAAGAAAACCTGGGAAATGGAAGCCTCGCTGCTGGAAAAAACCCTCTTTATCCCAGTAAGGCAATCTGCACTGGAGATTATAGTTAATTGTGCTGGGCATCACAGAGAGGCATTTATTGTGCAAACCAGCAGCCTGGCATTGAGGTACCACAGCAGAATATCAAATAGCAGAGGAACAAAGTTGTCAATACATATGCGGAGCCATCTGAAACTTGAGAACAGCAAAAGGGCTGGCAGAGCAGCTTTGCCACTACGGCTGTAACAAACAGCACAAAAATAAAGCCGAACAGGTCACTGGAGGTCAAGCTGCCTGGGCAACAAAGTAGTAATAGTGCTAAAATGAGAAAAACAGAAGTTCCAACAACACATCTCGAAGGGAAGGCCCCCTCTAGATAACAGGAGAATACAGACTGTCTTGTTCCTCAGCTTTAGTGCAAATCAGCTGAAGATTGTGCTGGGCAGGACCGCCCGGGCCACTCCCGAGGAAAACGAGCAAACGTTTGAAGTGAAGAGCTACATCGTGCACCAGGGATTTGACTCGGAGACTCTGAACAATGACATCGGTAAGAACTTTTCTGCCCTTGTGCCTGAAACGCTCCCGGCTGGCTGAAGGCTGTGGTCAGTGAAGTGAGGGTTCTTTCCCCCTCCTCAGCCCTGCTGCAGCTGAGCTCAGAGGCGGAAGGCTGCGCTGCTGAGACAGACACTGTGCGTGCCGCCTGCCTCCCCACGCCAGGGCTGCAGCTGCCCGACTGGACCGAGTGTGAGATCTCTGGTTATGGCAAAAGTGAGGAATGTAAGTACAAGACACACATCCACATGCAAGTAGAAGATAGTCTGTCCAAAGCCTGAGTCCCCTGCCCACCAAGAATCCAAGCCTTTAGCTCTACAAAATGTATGTGTGAGGTGGGCTTACCCAAACCCAAGTTTTGCTGTAAGTTATTTAATCCATCTGTCACCTGTGTGGGCCAGCAGAGTCTTCCCTGATACTCCCCACGGTACAAACCCAAAAACCTGGCACAATGGATAAGGCAGGAAAGACAGCAAATTTGCAATGACAGCTGCCACATTTCTGCTGCAGTCAGTACATTTAGATACTGTAGTTCAGACAGAAATCCATTCCTGTCAAGGTTTGATGTAGCAAACAGTGGCAGATACGTGTTAGAAGGCTGGCTAAATGGTTTTTAGAGTGAGCTGTAACAAACAGGAATAAAAGCTGTCTGAAAGTATAGGCAGGCAGAGCTGTATTTAAAGAAAACAAAACCTCCCCAAGTCTTATTTTACTTTCTACTTTTTTTGTTTGTTTGTTTTTAATTCTCCAACTTGTAAACTTTTAAAGACAGAAACATCCATCATACAAGACTTAATCATAGACACCCATAGGAGTTTTGGAACAGACCTGAAGATGTAACATACAAGTTTGGCATAAAGTGTTTTTAAAGCTTGTCCTCAGCATTGCTTGCAGGGAGTACAGGATAAACACTTTGAGAGGGAATGATGCTGCAGCTGGAACTCAAAACTGGACTGAATAACAACAATCTTGCCAACTTTCATTTTTGTGCAATTGCAGCTATACCAATATCCAAACCAGCCAACCAACCAAATCTCTTCCATTCCAGCAGAAGTGTAAATTCCCATCCAGTTACTCAGTATTGTGTATGACAAGGCAGCTGATTTTTGTTACTGCAAGTCTAATATTAAAAAGTCAGGACCCTATTTTGTGCAGTTAAGGCATTTTCATAGGCACTTCCTGTGACTTCATTTTGATTGATGTAACTGGGCAAAGATGACTTACCCACCCACCAGTCTTTAATTTGGAGCCTAGAAAAACCTCTTTAACTTGCTAAAGCTTGCTGAAAAAACATTCTCTCTCAATTAAATTTAAGCTGTTCTCAGTAGCAAAGTGGAACACCCAGGATATAAACAAGACCCCTTGGCAAGGCAATATTATTTTAGCCACCAGATACTTCTGTTTACTGTCCCCTAAACTACAGCAGCTGAGCTGCAGTTTGTTAAAGCATACACACAAACACAGACATATATGTATGTATTTATATTGCAATTTCCCTTCCAGTTTCTCCATTCTATTCAGAGCACCTGAAGGAAGGCCATGTGAGGCTGTTCCCAGCCAGCAGGTGCACAGCACAGCACTTGGACAACCGGACAGTGACAGACAACATGCTGTGTGCAGGAGACACCAGGCACCTGGATGATGCCTGCAAGGTAAACCCAGCTCTGTTCCTCATTCTTCCCCTTGTCTCTTTTCTTCTCTCTGTCCTTGGCAGTCTGAGCTAACCAAACAAAAAGCTTCAGAAAAAGAGTTTAAAGACATTTTCATCTGCCTACATGCTAGTTCTGGTAGGTTTTGTTGAACAGAACAGAACAGAACTGCTGGCTCCTCTTTTCTTTTTTGTTCCCCTGCCCCTGGTAGATGGGGAGGCAAGGCACACTTAGCCAGTCAGCCCAGAGCAACACAGACTGAAAATCCCAAATACAGGAAATACCACAAAAAAGAACAGGAAAATCCACCCCAGCATTTCCTAATATTTTCTGTTATGTGAGCATGCAAAACACTCAGCAGGAGGTCCTGCAGGAGGAAGGGGGTGCCTCTCAACTGAAAAACAGGGAAAAGAAAAATAAAGCCTGAAGGATGGTGGAGAATGAGCAGTTATGATATGAGGAAAAAGGAGGGCATGCATTCAATCCACGTGCTTTCTGTTTGAACAGCTCTTTAGTAATTCTGCTTTACTGTTACACACAGCAGTATAAAACCCCTTGGATCTTTATACCTTGAATAAAGGCCTTGATCTTCTTATCAACATCTCACCTACATTTCACAAATGAGCACGATGGAAAGTTAGTTCAGTGTTACATTTTGTGTGGCTCTCTCCCCACGAGGAGCACTGAGGGAGTCTGGAACACAACAGTGACTTATGTAAAAGTGCTGTTACCAGGAGCTCTTGATTCTGGGGCAGACGCACACAGGGCATTTCTGCAAACACTGGTGCACCACTGAAGCCCGTGGGAGCAAAAGAACCAACCAACCACCCAAGGAAATTGTTCCTCCTCTGCAGGGTGACTCTGGAGGGCCCCTGGTGTGCCTGCAGGATGGTCGGATGTACCTGATTGGCATCATCAGCTGGGGAATAGGCTGTGGCCGCAGGGGCGTGCCGGGCGTTTACACCAACGTGCAGCGGTACCTGGGCTGGATCCAGGACAACACGGAGCCCTGAGGAACAGAAAGCAACTCTCCCCAGGCCTGTGGCCGTGCCCTCACAGCTTCCTTCTGGTGCTTCAAGGATGCTGACAGGGCTTCCTGTTTGTCCAGAGGCTCATGACTCTCAGTGCAACAGGAAGACAAACTGCGGAGTGTGAGAAGGGCACGTTCTCAAATGACTCTCCTTTCCACATTACAGGTTATCAGAAACTACTCCTTCTCTTTCCCCAACATCCCCAAGCTTTCTACTTGCAGCAAATCACATGAGTACAGTTAAAAATTAATTTGGAGCCAAAACAATAGACCAAGAGAGAATATGGTGCATCCCGTAAGTAGATAATGTTGTTTTGGAAATGGGTGTAAACTGAAGGCAAAGGGGACAGATTTAATTTCCTGAAAACTTTATTTTCCTCCTTACTTGGCTGTAAAATTTGAAGACAGTCCAGTTCAGTCAGCTCAGCAACAAGTCCCATATTCCAGCCCATGGAATGGGAAAAAAAACCCAAGATGTTTTTTAATAAAGAGTCACACTTCAGGGTTCTGGTGTAATTTTTTTTTATTGTTATTAATTTTATTATTAACGTTGAGAAAAATACAAACTGATTTCCATTCATCTCTCCTAAACTCATTTCCAAGTGCTCTTGTCCCTCACTATCCTGGCACTCCCAACCTGCCAAATACCTGCAGCCTGTAAAACAGTCAAAATTGTTCCACTGAGCAACACAAATAAATGTCCTCAGAAACACTTTTGTTTTGCAATTCAAGCAGTCGATTAAATACAGTACACCCCAACTGCATAAAGCCATTTACCTCCCTAAGGCACCCACCATTCACAATCCAATTGCCACAGTTTATACCCTCCTCCTCAAATACCAACCTCATTTCTTGTAAAGCCTGCACCACAAACCACTGTGAAATGACACAGATGACACGTACAAATTAATTTTATTGAGGCCCTGTTGAAGGTTTTATTTGCAGGGAACATGCTCAGCAGTAATGCCACCCCAGCAGATGCCACCTGCATTCTTCAGGAGCCCTGGAACCTGCAGCTCCACAAGCAAGAAGCCACTGACCCCCTGCAGGTCTCCACGCCATGCACACCAGAGTGGATCTGCATGACCTGCACACACTGGACTCCACAGCCACACGTGTGTGGTCACATGTGCAGCACCTCAGGGACAAGCTCTGCTACCAGAGAGAAAACACGTTGGCATGTGGTGGCCAAAGAGCCTGTCACAGACAACACACGCAGTGCAGATGCCTCTCCTTTCCCATTTGTGCTGCACAGAGGGAAGTGCCAAGGCTGGGATGGGCAGATGAAGGAACAGGAGATGGTCCCAGTGCACAGCTCTTGGATCCACCTGCACAGCACCTGACTGGTACAGGAACTGCAATGAGGTAGGACAGGCAGGAACACCACAAAGGTACCAGGTCACAATTATGTCAAAGCAAGACATCAGAGAGCAGGAGAACAGCAGCATCACCTTCATTTGCAATGGGCAAGCAGAGGCAAAAAGAGGTTCCAACAGGTTAGTAGGACAGTGATTACCTTCAGTTACTCACAGCTTCAATTTCCATTGGTGCTGTGTCTCCACGAAAACTCCCCTACCTGTCTCCTGTCTGATTGCCCAGAGAAGCTGGGAAATTCCTACCTTCAAATACTGACAAGTAAGAAGAGAAGCAGAATTACACTGAGATGCCACCACCCATCAGTTACAAGACTGGAATGGATTTCAGGTCTATGTTCAGAGATTCAGGATACTTGATGACCACGATGGCTCATGAACTATCCAGGAGAAACATCCACTTCTTCCCTTCCTCCCTCTGTGGCACCACCCCCAGTCTCAGGCTTCTCAACTTGCTATCCTGGGTGCAACAACCTCCCCTTTCACTTTTTCCAGCCCCTTTGAGGCAGAAGGGTGAGATGATTTCCCTGCTGCCAGGAACTACACAGCTCTCCACCCTAACACACAGTGTTGGAGAAAGGCAGATGCTGGATCATCACACTGGAGTTGAAGTTTGTGGAAATTCAACTTTGGATCATCTACAAGGGGATAAAAGCCAACCAAAAACACTGAAGAGGAGTTAGAAAAGGCAATAAATACCTAGAATTTCCTCTAAGACAGCAAAATGAAGGTGATAAAAGCTTACACAGCTGACTCACTAATCCCAAGGGATCTGAACACCTCTCCCAGTGGCTGTTGTTCCAAATACTTCAGGACTCAGCTAGAGATGAGGTGGGTTCAGGTCACCCTTACTTTTCCCTGCTTTCCAGCAGTCTAAGCACTGGCTTTCCTGCTCATGCTACTACAGGTGAGGGAGCAACCCTACACAGATGGATGGGGTAAGAGGCTGCATCCAACAG
The DNA here is from genome assembly GCA_013400415.1 of Scytalopus superciliaris. Classification (NCBI taxonomy): domain Eukaryota; kingdom Metazoa; phylum Chordata; class Aves; order Passeriformes; family Rhinocryptidae; genus Scytalopus; species Scytalopus superciliaris. Next base: position 125,935 of record VXBX01007104.1, read on the forward strand.
CCAGGGGCAGGGGAAGCAGGAAAAGTGCTCCTCCTCACTACCAGGATCCTCTAGGTCCGGGCTTGGAACTTGCCAGCCTTAGTCATGTACTTTATCCCCTTGAATGGCTTGTACTTCTCCCCATACATGTCCAAGCGATTCACCTTCAGTCCTAAAGGCAAACAGAGACAGTGTAAGGCTCACTGGTGCCACAGACATCCCTTTTAGTCATCCCCTCAGCATGGAGGGACAGGACATCACACTGGAGGTGCAGAAAGCACAGGGAAGGTTTCAGCAAACAGCAAACAGAGCAAAGCTGACAACTGCTAAATGTCACATCCATACTCTAAAATTCTTTATAGGTCTGTAAGCACAACGTGCAAGGAAATGTAGAGGGTTTGCCTCACAGAGCACCAGAAAGAACAAAGCCATGTGTGTGCAGTTAGAGCAGACAATTTGTTTGCTTGCAGACCATGTTTCAGGTCAAATGTACTTCAGAAGGCTTGCAAAGCTACTTCAGCCACATGCAGAGTGAGCACTGGCACAGCAGAGAGCATTCCCCTTCTTTACCTGACAGTCACTCACCAGATATAGCCAGCTGCTGGATTTTAAACTGCAGGTTAATGGTGGGGTTTTCATCTGGTTTTGATGTCCCAGCTTGCAGGCTCACACTCCCCTTCAGGCTTGGCAGCTTCTGAGGGTTTATTTTGCCCACATCCCATGAGAGCATCTGAAAGGAACAGAAAATGCAGCAGTGGAAACAGAAATGCTGCAACACCCTCTAAAGAAGAGTGTTGGAAATGACAGCTTTTAGTGTTTATGAAAAATGTTTTTTTCTTAGTATCTTGTCTTTCACACTGGACAGACACAGGCTTAAGGAGTAGACACCTCAGACCTTTGCTCTCCCTCTCCTTCCAGGAGGTTCCCCAAAAACCCTGCCACAAATGGTGGTTCTTGTGCCATCAGAGTTAAGTTTGCAATAAGAAAATAAAAAAGTGAACTACTCAGGCTCCAACAACAAAACAGAACACCCCAAACCAAATCAAATCCCCCTCAGTGTTTGCAAAGGACCAAGTCTAACCTGCAGTACTAGGCATGACAGTTAGATATGCAGAGGGCAGTAGGGCATCCACCAGACTAATGCCCCATCAGCCAACACCAGGGCTGGGAATGTTCCTGGCAGCACAAACAGCTCCACTGCATTTTCTTAAGAGGGATTAAAAAAAAAGTAATACCTGAATTCTCTCTTTCCTCTCACCTTTGTAACTGGATCAAAGACATGTGTTCCCTGAGAGGGGGTAAGGGTCATATTTAAGACACTTTTTGGCATCTGGCTGGTGACCATCACTCCCTCCACAGTCTTGCCCATGGTCTGCTTCGGGCCCACCGTGATCTCAAACCGCCCCAGGGAGCTGCTGTCACGGAAACTGATGTTGTGCTTCACATAGACAGGAATTGCCACCAGACTGGAACAGAGACAGAAACAGAAGGTCCTTGTCAATCTCTTGCCTTCTTCTTTGGATTTCCCCATGCACTGAAAACATTGGAAACCAATCTCCTTAGAAGAGAAGGAAATCCTACACCCGTTGGTTTGTTCTAAGAGCCAAGGCAGAATCCCATCCTCAAGTCTTAGTTACACCTTTTTTTAATCAAGCATGCTGTATCTTAGTTTTTTATCTCTCCACACACAGGGAACTACATCCAATATAACAGGAGGCTTGAGCAAAGGATGAGAGATGTCTTTTGCATGTCACAACCAGGTTGGCAAGCAGCACTTGCACCCAAAAGCACAAATGTGATGTTCATTTCCCACTCCTTTTCACCTACTTGAGATAAATCTGACAAAGTCTAACAAAACTCTTTAGGATCTGTAATCCTAAGGAGTGCTTGGCAAGCTGCTTCTAGAAAAGAGCACCAGCAGTGGACAAGAACTTGTAGTTCTAAGAGGGATGTCAAAAGCCTACTAAGAGCACCAAACTAGTTTTTTATAAGCATAAGAAATCAACAGCTTGATTACTCCACACTGCCTAATTCTTTCCCTCTTTAGTTTATCTACTACTAGTCTGTGAAAAGGGCTGGCTGACCCAAATTACAGACTCAGCTGCTCCAAACAAGGATCTTTTAATAAAAGGAGAAATGCAAGTTACCCTGCACCTCCACTTCACCTGGCACAGCGTGCCCCCTGACTATTAAAAGCTGCCCCTTTTGATCCTCTCCCCGGCCAGAAAGACCCACATTTCCTAAGGCCCAGCCCCACAGGCATCACCTACTTCTGAGCACTGACATGGTAGGAGAGCAGGCGGAAGTTCCCGTCGGGTGGGATGAAGGAGAGGATCCTTTCGGCCTCCCAGCGCTTGAACCGCACGCAGGGGTGGAAGCTCACATCGTCCAGCAGCCGGGGGTTCTGGGCAGAAACACAGCCACAGGGTTGGGGAGGGCACTGCCACTCCTCCTCCTCCTCCTCCCCTCAGTCTTCTGCCCACGAAGGGCCTCCCACTTGGCACGCTCTGGCCACTGGAAGGGTGTCCTTTCAGACACGCTGCACTGTGTGATGCTGTTACACCCGTGTGAGAGCAATAATCAACAACCCCCATCCTTTTTTTTTAGAGCACTTTTTTAGCCTGTTTTAGAAAATGTAGTCATGTCAAGTGATTGCATTGATACATAACTCATGAAGAAGATGGCCCTTCATGATACCTGACTAAGGCATCACTGCAGCTCAAAAACTTAATCACAGCACACACTGCCAGTGCTTTTAAATGAAGAATCTGGAAATAAAAGACTCAAGGTTGCTGAAGTTCACTATGAGTTCCCATTGTCATTTCTATCTCTTTTTTATTGGCATACCCAGACTCTGAGGTGCTGCAATCCATCAGTGCAAGACTGAGATCTGAGCAGCAGGGCTGGGAGAGCCTTTCCCAATTACTTAAGTAAAGACACATCCTTGAGCTTTACCATAAAGGAGAGGGTAAGGTCTGGCATCCCAGTCAGCTTGACACAAGCATCAATCACCCCTTGGATTTCAGCAGTAATTGTGGAACCTGCAGCAGTAAAGTGAACACAGGTGGTTATGTGAACCTGACCCAAAAAATCCCAAAGGGGGAAAACTGTCAGTGGGCAGGAAGGAAATGTATTATCTTTATGAAATGCCATGCTTAATTATGTTGCCTGCTCAACATTTTTCTCACTCCCAGTGGCTTCTCTAGAAGATGCACACAATTAAGAACCACAGGCACCAGCAATTTTAATGGCCAAAGACAAGAGCTCCCAACTCTCAAATACTAAAGAGAAAGTGCTGAGCAGAATATTCATTTATCTTCTCTTTCCCCAGTATAAATTGCTTATGACACCTCAAGAACAAGTGAAAATCTTGGTACCTCTGTAAAATCTTTGACTGAATAGCACCTACAAGTTGGCAACACTGCAGAGTAAAACAGAAACCCTCTTTGAAAACCCAACTCTCTCTTCAAGCACAATCAGGACACATTACCCTCACCTTAGCCAGAAGCAACTTCCATACCTGACTTGTCAATGATTGCATCTATTTCCTCAATCACATCAAAATAGGCCTCATTGTTGGTATATTTGACACCAGTACGTCTCCAAGGCACCACTGAGAGCTGCCCAGTGGGCAGCTGGTCACCCACGTTGGTGCTGCCTGGAAAAAGAAAGGCAATCACAACAACCACAGAAGCTGCTCCAGAACAAGTCCCTGGACTTACAGAATTAACTGTAATTAACCCCTGAGAACCTCTGTTAGCATGACCCCCTAAAAACACAAACATTCTGCAGCTCAGAATGGTGTGGGACATGAATTTCCCTCACCCATGTCCTAATTTACTTGTGCAGGAATATAAACTTCCCCATTTATCTGCTTTTGACCCCCTGTACCTGTGATGGTGTTGACGACTGTTCTCAGAATGGTGGGAGGTTTTATCAGTTCCTTGAGAATGTTGGACTCTGTTGCCAGTGGAAACCCATTGTCCAGCATCTCCTCCAGCACCTCATAAACCACCACAACGTTGTCCTTGATTATCACCTCTGAACAGACACCAAAATAATCCTGTGCAAAAGAAATAATCACTCAGTGATCTGTGAAAGGGAATCTTGCTGATCATTCAGCCCCATGTCCTCCCATGCAGATATGAATCAAACCCCTTCTTGGAGGAGGCCAAACCACACTGAAACTCCAGTTATTCCTGCAAGCACATCAGACAGTCCCACTCTGAGCACTCTGCCAGTGCCCCCCAAAGCTGGCAACCCCCCCCAGCAGAGGGCCCAATTCATTCAGCAATTTTTAAAACTCAACATTTAATTTACTTATAGTCTTATATCCTCTGTGGGATTCCCACATCCTTGAGGGGAGAGCACAAACACAAACCTGAGCTTGTGGTCACTTACAGCAATTAGAGAGACCAGGCATTCTGCTCAAAGCACCAGTAACATAAACTGTGGCAGGGGAGAACTCCCAGTCCTGTGCTACAAACACTGTTTCATACCAGATTTTAGTACATGGCCAGGCCAGTGAACAGACAGGCCTTGTACCCCCACAAAAAACGAGACCTAAAGGTGTGACAGGATCCATCTGTGGCCTGAACAGCCAATGCACCCCCTGAGGGCAGTGAAACACTCAGAACACACTCACATTCCCACTGCCATCTGGAAGGAAAGGCTCACATGACACTTGCTTGACCAGGCACCCACATTTCCTGTTCTCTGGGAGGATGCTGGTCACAAGACATTTCAAATCTGGCCAACACAACCCTGTTGTTGGCAGGCAGAAGAGACTGACACCCTCACCATCTTCTCACAGTGCTCGTGTCCAGCAGGGCAGGGAGGGAGCAGGGCTGCTCCCCTGCACCCACTGCCTTGGGGGGCTCCCGGGGACACCCCCAGGCAGGGCAGGCTGTCCCCGGGTGACTAATGAATGGCCAAAGCCCGAGCACGGCCAGCTCGGGGTTAGCTCAGCACCACCGGGGCAGACCGGGCTGCAGGACAGACACGGCGGGGGCTGAGAGGCCCCTCCTCGGAGCAGGGGTGGGACCTGAGACCATCGACAGCCCAGGCACTGAACTCCAGCCCGGATCTGTACCCTAAAATCATCCCCACTGCCCTGCTCTGTACCCTGAAGCCACCACCACTGAACTCCCCCTGCTCTGTACCCTAAAGCCATCCCCACTAAACTCCTGCCTGGTCTGTACCTAAAGCCACCCCTGGCACCGAACTCCTGTCCTTGTCTGTACCCCAGTGCCATCCCCAGTGCCCTTGCCTGTACCCCAATGCCATCCCCCCGCCCCCGTGAGGGGCAGGGCAGTGCCCGGGGCTCTGCAGGGCCGAGGGGCCCCACCTGGAAAGTGTCCACGACGCGGTGCAGGAACTCGATGACGAAGAGCGGCGGGACCTCGCTCTGTATGACGGCCACGAAGAAGATCTTGTGGCGGTAGACGCTGAGCAGGTAGTGGTGCGGCGTGGGGATGACGGGCGGCACGTTCTCGGCCTCCGAGGCCCGCTCCTGCGCCTCGAAGAAGTAATCGCACACCGAGCGGCTCACCACGCTCTTCCAGTGCTTCTCCAGGAAGATGTCCCCGGCGGCGTTGATGAGGAACAGGCTGTGGATCATCGCGGCGGCGGCTGAGCCGGGGCTGGGCTGGGCTGGGTTAGGCTGGGCCGGGATAAGCCGGGCCTGGCTGGGCTGGGACCCCGCACAGGCCG